>MKEJ01065681.1:0-16399 GCA_001753735.1 Embelia ribes
ATATGTATGAGTTGTGAGTTATACTTATACAAGTGAAGTGTGGATTATCTATTAATGAGGTATGAGTATGCTTGTGGGCAATGGGTTTATGTGTGAGTAGTGGGACGTGTTAGTAGGTTATCCTTAGCTAGGCGTTACATGAGTTCAAGACATTAGTGCTGCAACTAATGTCTTCCCTCTCTTGTGGTTTATGAATATAGTGAGATGGCTCATACGACATGGGGTCATGGGCATGGGACTACCTATGGAGGTCGTAATAGTGGTCAAGGGACTACTACTTGAGGAGGCAGTACTCATGTACATGGGGCCGTGATGCGTGAGACTATGCGCATACGGGCTAGAGAGGCAGAGATTGAGGCTGAGATTCAGGCTGCCGAGGGTATTCCCAATTTGTTTGAGGACAGTGATGTGGGAGTGGACAAGTATGAGGTGACAGTTCCTGAGGTTGCACCTTATGTTCCAGAGAGAGCTCCAGTGACTCCGGGGGTAGCCCAGTCTGATACCTCTGGGTTACTACAGGCTATGGAGGAGGTTAAACGCAATCTGGTGCATAGCACACATGAGGAGACCAATGGAGAGTCGAGGGCTTCTATGGCCCAAAGACAATTTCGTAGGATAGATCTGCCATGTTTTATTAGGGATGAGGAGGCTATGGTTGCGGATTCATGGCTCACAAAGATCAAGCAGATATTCGAGAATATTGATATGGTCGACGATGATTTACGGTTGGCTATAGCATTGTTATACCTACGTGGGGAGGCGGCCGAGTGGTGGAAGGGTCGCCGTGAGATCAGTGGTTCGGCATTAAGGACTTGGGAGGCCTTTCATCGTGCTTTCCAGAATGAGTTCTTCCCAAGTACTCTTCGGAAAAGGAAGAGGGTCAAGCTTACGAATTTGATGCAGGGATCAATGACAGTACGATAGTACCAGTGGACATTTACGAGTCTTTCTCGTTATGCCCCAGAACTGATAGCGACAGAGGAGCTTCGGATACAGAAGTTCGAGAGTGGTTTGCACCCTTCTATTCGTAGGAGTGTGGTAGGTGGGATGCATGAGACTTACGGGAAGTATGTGGGCGTTGCTATGAAAGTTGAGGCAAACAACATAGACTGTCAGCGTGTAGTCAATGCTCGTCCTCCCAGACCGGAAGGCCAACATTAGAGTTCTCGACCCGCATCTGAGGCAAGAATTTTTGTGGGTAACTACGGTGGCGGTGGAGGTGGCAGGTGGCGGGGGCAGTATGGTTAGCAGTTGTGGATCTAGTAGAGGTGGTGATGGGAATCGGAAGAGGTTCCATGATTTATATTTTACTCCCTGTTGGAAATTTTCTCAGCCAGCCCATTCTTCTACTTCAAGTGTCTCGATACAGAGTTTGCGGTACTGCAACTGCAGTAGGGTTCGTCATATAGCGAGAGATTGTGGGTGACGAGAGATGTGTGGGCTATGTGGGGCTGAGGGTCACAGACAGATGACATGTCCTCAGTTTGTGTGTCATTGATGTGGGGCGAAAGGGGATATGCAGTCGTATTATCCAGGGGATGTTCCGAGGTAAAGTGGGTCGCGCGGAGCAACTCAGGCTCAAATTCCACATGAGTTTGCACAGAGGAGGCCATATATACCTCCTACTTCTTCGGTTCATCCTAGTGAGGGAACTTATCGTGGTGGTGGTCATGGGACTGGTAGGACTCGGGTTTTTAGCAGGGTCAGACGTCATCGACTCGTGCCTATGCGATACCACGAGCTGCAGATGATATGGAGCCTGCCTTGGTTCGAGGTATACTCCCTTTTCTTTCTTCTTGGGCGCACTTGTTATTTTACACTGGGGCGTCATACTTATTTATTTCTACACGATTTGCATGCATGCTATAGTTACATTTCGATGAGTTACGTGAGCCCATACATGCTGATACTCCAGGAAAGCGTATCTTTCGTATTGGGAAGGTGTGTCGTGGGTGTGAGCTGGTCATTGGTGGGCATGCGTTCAAATTTGATTTTATTCTCTTCGAGATTTTGGGGTTTGATCTGGTTATCGACATTGATTGGCTATTACACTTTCATGCCATCATTGATTGTTGTGAAGTTTATACTGAAATTTATATGTCATTGGTTATGCATTGGACTGAGATAGTAGTAGGCAAATACACTTTTGTATTTATTTGCTTTCATTCATTTATTTGTTGATTTTGTTATTTCAATAGATTGGAATTCTTTCTGACTCGTACGTATTTGATTGCCTTTTTGTTTATAAAAAGCCAAGCAGAATAATGTGTCGGAGGTCAGGGAAATCAAGGATAAATCATGGATGAAGGTCACTCGAGGGTTGGATTAAGTATGAGTGTTGGCTTATGTTTTTTTATTTAAATTTCAAGACAGTTGTAACCCGTTGGCCATGATTATATTTTAGCCAGTTTAAAATAAAGATGTAGGCTAAAACATGATAATAAGGCTTAGTGGGCTTTGTTTCATCATCATTCGATTTCATTGATTTCAATCATGAGATATGTTTTCATTAAAGAACTGCTTTCTAGATGTTAAGAAGGTTAGTTAGTGATATGCTCCGAGCTGTGTGGATTTTTGGGCATTACACTAACAAAGTTTGTGGCAAAAAATAATAAAATAATAGTTTAATTATTATTGAACAAAATTTGCAACTGGTTGTAATAAAATAATAAATTTTAATTTAGTTTGCAGTCGAATTTAATAAAATAATATTTTTAATTATTATTTACCAATGGAATTTGCAACGGATAGTAATAAAATAATAATTTTTTAATTTAGTTTGCAATGAAATTTGCAAAGGAAATTAATAAAATAATATTTTTAATTATTACTAACGGAATTCATAATGGGATAGAATAAAATAATAATTTTTAAATTTATTTTGCAACAAAATTTGTGACAAAAAATATTATTTCTAATTATTATTTAGTGATGAAATTTGTGACAAAAAATAATAAAAAAATATTTTTAGTTAATATTTAGCAACGGAATTTTCTACACGAAGTAAAAAATATAGATTGTTTTTTTCAACGGATGTTACAACGGATTTATATGCTATTTTTTATATATATTATTAATTGTATATGTTCTTCGCCATTAATTTTGCAAAGGGTGTTTCAAATTTGCAACAGAGGTACCTGTCACAAATTAGCAAATAGATTTGGTCAATCCGTTGCTGACTTTTTGCTACGGCTTAAATGCCAACGGATAGAAATCCGTTGCAAAATCTAATTAGCAATGGATTTTGCAACAAACATGGGTGTTACTATTATTTCATTTTCTTGTAGAGTATTATCTTGAATTGATAGAGAGTAATAACTTAAAATTACTATTATTTAACTAAAAATATTTGTTTGCTTGCATTAATCCATGTCGCATTGTTTCATATGCGTGCTTTATATTTAAAAACCAGTACCATGTTATGACGGATGTCGACGCTTAGTTTTGTGTTAGATAGATAGAGGACGCCTTGTAGGCTCAACATTGATCTTTGTTAGTGGAAGAAATTAACGATAAGCTATTCAAGATTTTCATACATAGATTTTCTTACTTTATATAATGCGAACATATGATTGATTTTATTTGCGCAGTTTTGACTTTATAGATGGCTCGTAGAAGACGTGGTGGACTAGGTGGCAACTGTAGTAGACGTGGTGGTCATGGTAGTCGTAGTGGGGAACAAGCCAATCCTCCCCTAGTGGCACATGCTCATCCTAAGGAGGAGGTTGCTTTGGTAGGGGTCCAAGAGGAGATTCTCGTGGAGCCTGCATCCGGAATAGGAGTAGCTGGGGTTGCTCTGGTGCCTATTACAGTAGATCTGCACCAATTATCCTCGTTGATGGCCCAACAAACCTCCCAGGTAGTGAAGACGGCACTTGAAGAATAGGTGTCAAGTAGGGCGATGACACTAGTGTAGGGGCGCAAGAAATAAAGGTGCAAAAGGAGATTGGTAGAGCCAACGCTCCTGTATTTCATGAAATACAAATGCAGAAGCAGCGGACACTTGGGTGTCTAACATAGACCATCATTTTTACATGTTAGGGTAACCGATGGATTGGTAATGTCGAGGAAAATACCAAATTTCTTATAGGATGAGGCAGTCAACTAGTGGAAGGGATATGTAGAGATGTTTGATATTGGGGTGCTGCCAAGTGAAGAGTTCAAGGATGTCTTTCTGAACCACTACTACGCTCAGTCATATCAGTAGGGGAATGTACAGGACTTCCTAAATCTATATTAAGGCACTCGGATGGTGATGTAGCACTTAACAGACTTCATGGCTTTGACAAAATATGCTAAAGCATATGTACCTACGGAAGGGGAGAGGGTTTGACAATTTATGAAGGGGTTACGACCTCGTATCTGCAGTGTTGTGACAATAGTAAGACCAACCATGTATGATCAGGCAGTAAAGAAGTCCGATAAACATGACATCATTGATCTTCCAGAAAGGAAGATTTAAGAAAAGAAGAGGGAAAGAACTTCTGGATCAAGTCAAAGACATCGGTCACGAGGACATAATGATAATCAAGGTAACAAGAAAAGGGGTCGAGAGGATAGGACATCATTTCCACAGGGGGCAATCAGTTCAAAAGTCTTTTACTTCCGGGATAGGATCTGCGAATACAGGGGCGGAAGGTATGCTATAATTGCAAGGAAAATAGGGCATATTGTGAGTTATTCCCCTACCATTTAGTGTAAACAATGTGAAGCTATAGTGCACATGTAGAAAGTTTATTTGGGGACGACTGCACCAAATCAAATAGCTTGTACCATACCACTAGTACCGCCAGCCATGTTAGTTCAGTCGGGGATGGTGAGTAATTGTAGTGGTTAATAGAGGGCTGAAAACCGAGCAGCCACTCCTACTTCTACATCAGTGGTACCGATATGCTTGTACATGCTTCAGGAGATTTCTATTACTTCAGCGATGGCATTCGTTATTTGATGTACTTTACTTTTTCAATCTTCTTGTGCACATGTTCTATTTGATATGGGGGCATCTCGATCTTTTGTTATTACGGGTTTAGTTCAGTCATTGGGGTTAGAAGCAAAGTACATAAATTCTCATATATCGGTTTTTACTCCTATAGGCACTGATATAGTTCCGAGGTTTCTATGTCGTTGTCGTTCCATTATCATTTCCAACCATAGCTTTGAATGTAATCTGATCATCTTCGACATGTCCGGATTTGATGTTATCTTAGTCATAGATTGGTTATCGACCAACCGTGTTGTGATTAAGTATGACCTTCATCGGGTTACACTATTCCCCGAGGAAGGGGTGACTATTCAGTATGTTGGAGAACAAGACCTTCCTTGTATATTCGGCGGATCAGCTACAGACACTCTTAGTTGTATCCTGGCAACTTTTTCTATTTCTGAGACTGGAGAGGCATATCCAAAATTGCCTCCAATCATTTGTGATTTTCCTGATATATTTTTAGAGGATTTTAATGGGATGCCGCCATATTGTGAGGTGGAGTCCACGATAGATCTTGCTCCTGGATCGAATTTTAATTATGCAATTCCTTACAATTTGACACCAGAGTTAAGGGTGATGAAGATTCAGCTTTAGGATATGTTGAGCAATGATTTTATCTAATTGAGTACGTCATCGTGGAGCACACCGGTATTATTCGTACAAAAGAATTATAGGTCGATGAGGATGTATATCGACCACAGGAAGCTAATCGAGTAACAATTAAGAACAAGTACCCATTATCGAGGATAGACGACTTATTTGACCAGTTGAAGGGGTTGAAGAGCTTTTCGAAGATTGACCTTTGTTTGGGGTATCACCAGTTGTGGATATGAGTGGAGGATATTTCAAATACTACTTTTGGAACTCGTTAATGAAATTACGAGTTTCTGGTTATTAGGTTGATGAATACACTGACAGTATTTATTGGGTTGATGAAATTACGGGAGTCCTTGGACAGGTTTGTTATTGTCTTCATAGATGACATTCTTGTTTACTTTAGGAATGATAAGGAACATCGGGAACATTTGAGAACCATATTGACGACATTGTGGGATCATCAGCTGTACAAAAAACTATCGAAGTATGAGTTCTTGTTTCAAGAAGTGAGATTCTTGGGGCATATTATAATGGCATAAGGGGTTGCAGTAGATCTATCGAAGGTTGAGGCGTTAATGAATTGGAAGCGGCTTAAGAATGGTTTCGAGATTTGTAATTTCATGGCATTAGCAAGTTACTACATAAGATTTGTGAAAGATTTCTCGACTATAGCTTCTTAAATGACCTGTAAAAGCATAAAATGGTCAAGTTTGAATGGGACGTTATTGCGAGGGTTGGATTCAGTATTAGTGTTTTCTTATGTTTTGTTATTTAATTTTCTAGACAGTCGTAGGCCGTTGACCGTGATTATGTTTTAGACAGCTTAAAATAAAGATGTAAAGCCAAAAACATAATAATAAGGCCTATTGGATTTTGTGTCATTATCATTAGATTTCGTTGATTTTAATCATGTGATATGTTTTCATAAAAGAACTGCTTTCTAAATGTTGAGAATGTTAGTTGGCGGCGTGCTCGGAGTTGTGTGAATTTTCGGGGCATTACACTAACAGAGTTTGTGAAGAAAAATAATAAAATAATATTTTAATTATTATTTACCAATAAAATTTTCAACAAATAGTAATAAAATAATAGTTTTTTAATTTAGTTTGCAATGGAATTTGTAATGGAAATTAATAAAGTAATATTTTTAATTATTATTTACCAACGGAAGTTGCAACGGATAGTAATAAAATAATACTTTTTTAATTTAGTTTGCAACGGAATTTGCAATGAAAATTAATAAAATAGTATTTTTAATTATTATTTGCTAACGGAATTCGCAATGGGTAATAATAAAATAATAATTTTAAAATTTATTTTGCAACAAAATTTAGAACGAAAAATAATAAAATAATATTTCTAATTATTATTTAGCGACGAAATTTGTGATCAAAAAATAATAAAAAATATTTTTAGTTAATATTTAGCAACGAAATTTGCGATTCAAATTAATATATATATATATAATTTTATTTGCAACGGATGTTGCGGTGGATTTATATATTATTTTTTATGTAATCTTAATTTTATATGTTCTTTGCCAGGGATTTTACAACTGGTGCTTTCAAATTTGCAACAGAGGTACCTGTTGCTAATTGGCAAATAGATTTGGTCATTTCGATGTTGACTTTTTGGTACGGCTTAAATGTCAATGGATAGAAATCAGTTGCAAGATGTAATTGGCAACGGATTTTGTAACGGATACGGGCGTTACTATTATTTTATTTTCTTGGGGTATTATCTTGAATTGATTGAGAGTAATAACTTAACTTTACTATTCTTTGACTAAAAATATTTTTGTTATAATTTTTCAAATATTACAACAAAAATTGAGAAGAATGACCGGCAATAATATTTGTTTATGGTGATTTTTTTCATAAAATTTATTATTTTGGTTCTATTTTCTTTTTTACTAAATAACTTATATTATTGAAGATTATTTCTTTATTTTCAAATAGATGTATACCTATTGTAACTATTTTCACAAATATTGTACACGTGAAATGTTAATATTTCAATATTATTTTTTAATTGGGCCTATAACCCTTAGAAGATGGTATCTTTCTGGTTTTCCATTCAATGATCAAATATTGGTTATATTTTTTTTATAATCAAAACTTTAAATATCTTTTTAAATATAAAAATTAAAATTTTTAAAAGGAAATTAATTCTGTCACTATAATGGTCGTTATATTATAGGCTTTCTTTAGGGTACATTTATTGCGCACTTTGGATCCATCAGAGAATTTCTTATAATTTTTTAGAGTTATTTGTTCAAATTCTTAAGCACGTTTAAGATAATGGAATAAAGATATGATTAAAAAAAAAAAAAAAGACAATTATGAGTCAGTATTGTACATAGACACATTACTTTAAATAAAAATGTGTATAGATACGATAAATTTATTTTTACATGGTTAAGATGCTATTAACATTTCTTCTTATGGTCCACATATGTTTTATCTTATTTTATTTGCTCCTATTTTATGGCATTTTTTATGAATATTGGAATTAAATTTTTTTTAATGTTCAAGATTAACTTTGCACTTTCGTTTTTTTAGAGTACTCATATTGTGAATGGTAAGTCTAAACAAAGTTAGTACAAAATATTTAATCAAGTGAGATTAACTATCATATTAAATTTAAAAAATAATGATAAATAAAATTACTAATTAAATTGAAAAATTAACAATAATCTCCTTCTCTTCCAAATATTTTTACCAATTATTACCAATAATTTTTTTTATAACAATTTTTTTTTTCATTGAACTTGCCTAAACTCAAAAACAATACCCGTATATGATCTATTCCTTTCATACTAATAAAATTTGCAAATAATAATAATAATAATAATAAATAAATAAATAATAAGTATTTTATTAGCTTGAATTGAAATTTTTTGATTAAATTTTGTACCCAAAAAATTGTTTCTTGTTGTATAATGATTTAATATTTTACTTTAATTAGCACATACGTTTGAAAACTTCCATATTTAGTAATTTATTTTGAATTAAGGGCTGTTTCCTTCTTATATTCTTTTTCCTATGTCATTTTCGATTTTAAGAAAAAAAATTACAATCGTTATTTTCAGGATTAAGACAAACTTTCAAAGTAGATTAATTTACAGGACAAAATAGATTTACTTTCAAATATTCATTTCAATCAAAACTAAGAGTCTGAACCTTCATATTTTTCGAGCGAGTTTTTTTTTTTATTTTATTTTAATATTAAAGGCATTTTGAAGTTGAGTTCCTAGAAATTGGAGATTATCCATCTATAATACAATAAAGATGTATATATCATTCTGTAGAGGGTTTTATAAAAATTTATATTTTGAAGTTCCTCATTAAGTAAGCTAAAGGTTTAATGGAGGTCTATATCACCACAATAATTTCAAAAAACCCACCAAATGCATAATATTCTAGTATAAAACTTTATATCCTTTCAGCAACATACATGTTTAATTCATGGCTCCATCGCAGCTCGGAGGCTACATTGTGGTGGTTAGAAATTATCAAATTACACACAGCTCAATATTTTCTTTGTTCGGTAAATAATCTTCCATAGGATGTGAAAATCTCGACCGTGGCCTCAACATAACATTTAATTAGATGTACAGTAAAATTATAAAATGCACTTAGTTGTAATCAAGTCAAGCCATTAAAAAGTTTTTAGAAGCAAAGAGTTTGTTACTCAAGCTCAAAATCAGAACCGGTATTGCCTCATGCTCAAACAAAAGCCATCAGTTTTCAAGTCAAGACCGAGTCAATTGTTCAATAGGTTGAGAAGAAGCAGCTCGCAAACAACTCAATTTGTTTCCACCCCCAGTCTGCTAGTCATGACTATAACCAGCACTCAAATCACATTAAGTAACGCTGAAAATTTCATTACATTTATTCCCCATGCATCAATCACTACCAATCACTAAAATTAGTGGTGACAAAATTTAACCTGATTTACGGATCATATCATCTAATCCTTTCCAATTATCCTTTTCTCTTACTATCATCTATCATTAACATGGAAAACAATATGGTAAAGCACAACAGGTTAAGTCCAACAACCAGAAACCGATCAAGTTTCACCATCTTCACATCTACTCGTGTTGAATTCACTCTTTTTAACCTAAAAGAAATATAAGTGATTCTTCCAATTGATAGGATAGATGCAAGAACAACAAATCCATAACAGCCATGCCTATGGAATGGATCAAATTAGCAAAGAAGTAGGAAAACCCCCAAAATTTTTTTAAAAAAAAAAAAAAAAAAAAAAAAAGCCAACAACAAAGTTCAAGCCAAGTATCGACGTTTTTAAGCCTAGTTTCTCATGTAAGCACAAGGTTCAACATGAAGAACAAATATAGAAAACAAAACAGACAGGTCAAAAGTGCTCAACTATTATCAAAACCGACATACTTGCAATACAAAATTATTAATCTCAATTGCAACGAGCTCACTTCTTCGACTTCTTCAACCCCCTGTTACACAAGATGAGTAATCAAGTTCTATTTCAAATAAAACATCTCTTTTGGGGGTATATGCAAAATGGAAATACTAGGATTGCATAATTGAACAATTTAACTCACTGAGTAGGTTGAGCTGCAGATGCTGCTGCAGCGGATTGCGGTGGTGCTTTCTCTACTGGTCCCTGTTGAAATATTGAAGAGATTTAGGATGCATGAGAATAAATAGAATGGAATAGTTCTTAATACAAGAACAGATAATAAGGGTGTGCAGATTACACGTTAAACTGGAAATCGAACCAAACTAGTTTCAATTCGGTTCGGTTTGGATTTTTCGAGTTGAAATTTTCAATTTTTCCGGTTAAATCAGTTCGTTTCCGGTTTTAATATTAAATTTTCCAGTTTAACCGAACCGAAGCGGATTTATTCTTGATATGGCTACATTTTTTACCCTTAGGTTACAGTGGCAAAGAGCCAAGGATAAACATGAAGCTCCTCTCACCATCTCTCCACATTCAAAATATATGTTTCTTGAGGGAAAAATTGATCAATTTAGTGCATTTTTTCAGTTTTTTTTTTACTTCGGTTTCTCGGTTTAGAACCCAACCGAACCGGTTTATTTGTATTGACCCACTTTCTTTTCCATACGTCCCAATATATAAAGGCCTATTTCCTTTTTAAAAAAATAGTGCAGAGAAATCTTTTCTATCATGCCCCTATTTAATATGGTCACTTTTTATCAACACCAACAATTTTTTACAATATCAAGAAACATTAATAGGGTGCAATAAAGGGTATTTTTGGAATAGTAATAATCAAGTTAATTTCTTTATCCTCATTAAATGTAACTTCTTAATCCAAGTGAAAAAAGTAGGCCTATATTAATTGGACAAGGGACAAGGGAGTAACTAATATAGTTGTCATGGTGAATAATAATAGATAAGATGGGACGAAATACAGGTGAGGATAAAATCCGAACTTTGTATTAAATAGATGTTGAGTAGACAATGTACACCTCAAATTTGATCAACAGCCAAATTTCAATTTTTGTGAGGTCAACCACAAATTTACCATTTTAGAAATTAAAATACCAAATCACTTGCAAGGGTACTTGCAACATTGACATATTTCTAGGATAACAACGAAAATAGAAAAAACACAAATTAAAGACCCAAAAAGGTTTTGCTTGTAACTCATTGAACACAGAGGACATCCCCAATGTATATTCTAAAAAAGAATTCATCATTAATGAAGCCAGGTGCCAGATATAAAAACAGAGAATAGAATCTTTTACCATAGTTTAATATTATTTACCCACATGTAATTAAAAGTGAAAGTTTTTTGGCATTTCACAAGATGAGCATCATTTTGATGTAAAGCAACAAAAAAATGGTTTATAAGCATGAATAAATGTTCCATTCAACTCCTTGGTCACCAAAAGTCCAGAAAACTTCCCTAAATTTTAATGCAACTCAAATGCAAACAGAAATTTTATAAAGTAGAATTAGATGCAACTCAAATGCAAACAGAAGTTTTATAAAGTTGAATTAGATCACATGTATATTACCTGGGCCAAACGCTCCTCTCTCCTAGCAATCTTCCTTTCTCTGCTAGCCTTGTTCTTTGCACGCTTAGCTTCAAATTGGTCAGACAACGTCTTCTCTCTAGCCTTCTCAGCCTTGGACTTGTGGATGCTCTCCATAAGCACTCTCTTGTTCTTAAAAACATTACCTTTCACCTTCATGTACATGTCATGATACATGTGCTTGTCAATCTTCTTTGATTCCCTGTACTTGCGGAGTAAACGTCTAAGCACACGCATTCTCCTCATCCACAGCACCTTCGTGGGCAACCTTGCCTCTCTGGTACCCTTGCGTTTACCTGTAAACCATCATCAGCCAACATAAAATCCAGAAAATCCAAACACAACCTCAAAATACTGCAACTAGCATTTACGCATAATACACATTATGTTTAACATTTCAGAACCTTTTGAACCAGTGTGAGACTGGAACAATTTTGTTTACCAGGTCTGAGGGTTAGATCAGTTGTTCAGAACATTATAGGATTCAATACTTTCGTTACATGTACAAATCAAACACTTTCCAAGCTACTGCAAATGGCATCTATATTTGACATACATCATCAGCAATTAAATTTCATAACTTTTTGAACAGAAATGAAACTGCATCAAATAGTATATTTCCACTATCTAGTATTTCTTCTGCTGTAGAACGCATTATTAATTTCAATATTTTAGAGCATCCATGTCGAATCTTTTGAAAACTACGTATTAAAATACGTAACAGTGTAATGCTCAACAAAAAAATGGGAACATATGGAAGCACATTCTGTATTAGCAGTGTAATTTAAAGGAAATACCGTATCCAGAGTGACGGCCCTTCCGCTTAGCCTCTTTCATCCTACGAGCACGAGAATGCGAGTGGATCTTGGTAGGCTTCCTGATGATAAAACCATCCTTGACCAACTTCCGTATGTTTTGGCCTGCATTAAAACAAAATTCACCACAGCTCTAGAAGGAAGCCACAAAATGGAACACAACTATGCACCACAAATTTGTCAATCACACCCACAATGAGCATATTTATACACACAACCTGTGTTTTCCAAGTATAACATTTGTTTATTTCAGATTAAACAAACCCCAATGGAAAGAACAAGAGCGCATACGAATCCATCAAATTGGAAAAAGTTTTACATCTTGAGACTTCAGTTTCTAATTAACACAGTTCACGTTGCAGTAACAGACCTAACAATTACTATAGGGACAAAGACACACCTTGTCGTATTAAATATAAATTTAACATGATAGAAACCTATGTCCAGGCTAGAAGTGAGCATCGGTTAGGTTTAAACCGAACCAATGCTCATTCGGATCTATGTTCAGTTTTACATTCGGCTCAGTTTTGGATTTCAGCAACAATCGTGATTTTGGTCTCAGTGATATGGGTCCATTTTTTCAGTTGAAAATCAAAAAAACCTACTTGCCGACACCTTTCTATGTCTTTGTGTGTATGTATATATATATACTCATTTGATCATAAAACCTATTCCCTCTCAATCTTAGCCGTCAGACTGCCATTCTCTCTCTATCTCAGTTTCTCCCTCACTCTATTGCATTGCGGCCTGCCCCCCGGCACCCACAAGGCCACTACTCTTTCAACTTTCTCATCTACGATGTTACAATACTCCTCTCTCTTTCCTACTGTTTTTTCATATAATTTCGACAGTACACCTGTTTTTTTTTCATAAAAGGATCTTGTATTTGTTCAAAAGTGTTTTCCAACTTCTTTTCCTTGAAAACGAAAAAAAATAAATTGACATCAATCATTTCGGTTTGGTTTCCCATATATATTTCGATGGATTCTCTACTCCGTGTTTCCACTTTCCGTTTAGATTTGAACTGAATGACCAAATGCACTTCCCTAATCACAGATGTGTATATACACACACTTCATTCATAGTTAAAAAACTATCATACAAATCATAAGGTTTACAAATATACAATGATAAAACTAATATTTATTTGGGTAGGCAACATTTCCAATGTCAAATCAAATTAACAATCACCATTCAAAATTCCTCCCCAACATGTACATGCATAGGAAGTAGCATACTTATTCCAACATAAATACATATAAAGCAGCATAAAATTTGAGATCGGTTTATAGTAGGTGTTTTCAATGCAAGTGGGTTGCGCGGTTCGTTACAACTGAATTGAGAATACATAGGTTTGGGGCTAGGGTTTAAAACACATAAGGGAAATTTTCTAAGTATCAAAGGCTACAAAGACTAACGTTTCTGATTTTCTCATTCATCCCACCTAAAAAAGGGGTGCCAGTGTTAAGTTGCTTTGCTCATATCCAAAATAGACTACACTTGCTCTAATATCTATCAGTTAATTAGCGCAATTAGCAAATATTTAAAACATTGCCATATATTTAAAAAAAACTTCCTTTCTTCAAATATACATGGAACTTAAAGAAAAATATTCGTAATTTAGACATTTCCTATAAAATACCAGTATATAATTCACGCTTTTTACAAATTTTCCCATTGTAAACTTCCAAAAAAGTACCTTTAACTAAGAAAATAATATATTTTCAGGAAATTTAAAACAAATGATATATAATATCCAATTTTTGGAACATAAATAACACAACGTTCTTCCATTTTCCCACTGCAAACTAGAATTCTGATCCCTATCAACAATCAAATAATAAACACACACAACCTCGCAGTTAGATTAAACAGCTAAGCTCATAAACAAGTGATACTAGTCATCATATTTATTTTTTTCACAAAGAAATGATAAAAAACAAAAACCTAATCAATTGCAGATATAAAAATCATGGAAACAAATGAATACCCGAATACAATATATATATATATATAAGAAAATGGTCCCCACATCCATAATGCATATGTTCCATACATTCACCGGCGATGTACAGAAATTGTACTCCTAAAAAAATGTACATATATATACATATGTGTGTGTATAGAGAGAGAGAGAGGGGGGTGGAGATTACGAGAGTTAGCCATGGAGATTTCATTGCACTCGTTGGGATCGAGCCACACCTTCCCCTTCCCACACTTGAGCACGCTAGCTGAGAGCCGCTTCTGTAGCTTCAACGACACCATCTCTCTCTCTCTCCCTCCCTCCCTCTCTCTCCCGCCTCCTTCCTGTAACTACGAGCCGGAAGGACGGCGGAGATCAGTATTTATTGCTAGTTTTGCCCTAGGTTCTTGAAAGAGGGCCTTTCGGCTTTCATTTGGGCTTGGTCAAGCCCAAATGCCATTTTCTTTTTCACCCAACAAAAAGCAAATTTCATATTGTTTGTTATTTTCCCGGAAAATAGTTTAAAAACAAGTTGTTGTTTTTTTAAGTATTTAAATGCAATTTACCATTAAGGCTCTGCTTGTTTTGTCAAAAAAAGAATTTTGAAAAAAATATTTTCTCGAGAAAAGATTTTCAAGGAAAATACTGATGTTTGTAGATTTTCTACATGTTTGAAAGTATACCGAATCTTTCTTGGAAAATATTAGTACGATATCTCATAACTCTATCTTTTTCTGTAATATCTTATTTATATAATTAATTTATTTTCTCAAATTTATTTTTTACTCAATGAAAAAATTATAAAATGTTTATTAATTACAATTTAAAGAGTAAAAACAATTGTATATTTAAATTATTACATGTAATTTATAAAACAATTTCGAAAGAAGAAAAAAACAAATAGTATTTTATATTTTAATAAAATAATCTAACAATTAATTTGGTAAGAGTTAAAATACAAATCAAGATTTAAGTTATGTAATACAAATCAAGATTTAAATTATGCAACTTATTTTGAAGAGAATAAAAATTATTTCTTTATAAATAATTTAATGAGATGAAAGATAGACCTATTTAGTGAAAGACGAAGAATGAGATGATAATATGAGATAGAAAGGAGTGTGTCATCATTATTGCGACAAATCAAGCAACATTAATTGCTTTGAAAAATAATTTCTCTAACTTTTGAGTGGAATTCATTTTTCCTTATTTTGCTCTAGGTTTGGAAAATAATTTTCCTACAATTTTATTTTGCATATAAACAAAGTCTAGTAAATTTGATTTTCCGATAATTTATTTTCTTTTCCTCATTTTTTTACAAAACAAACAAAGCCTAAAGTGGTTTTTAAAATAGAAAAAGGGGTTGTCCAGCATGGGCAAATTCTACCTACCGCATCATGTCCACTAATTTTTATATCAACGGTTCAAACTAAATACATAAATCCCACATAAAATTTAAATTTAAAAATATCTATATAATCTCAACTGTTAATTTTAAAATTAATGAGCGGATATGATGAACTGCACATCATTATGACAGGCAACCCCTTATTTCTTAAAATGTTTCTCGGAAAAGATAGAACCAAAAGCACCAATCCAAAAAACAATAGCAGTCCTTAACATCCCTTTCGCAATTGGATCAGATTTGATATTTTCACTTTGAAAGGTACATTATAACTCAATATTCAAATTTAATTTAAAATCAAATCAATTGGTAAAATAATTGTTGTCTCTTAGACAAACACAAGAAAGTGGGTGAAATGTGTTTGAAGATAAATTAAAAATTAAAATACCATTATAAAAGTTTGTGCAAAAATATTAACTAGTATACAAAGAATAAAGGAATAGAAAAAACAAAACGAGTTTTATAGTGATTCAGCCAAATATCAGTTGATCCCCTACATCCACTCTCCCGAGCGTTGCTTGAGATTTCTTTATCACCAAGATAAATTTCCAACCAATCAGCTTCACAGGTATTGATTACTCTATTTGA
>MKEJ01065685.1:0-24011 GCA_001753735.1 Embelia ribes
TTTTTTTTTTTTTTTTGGTGAATATATGATATTCATACAAACTCTATTAGTATTGAAACAGTATATAAACTAATTATATTATCTATAATTAGCTACATCACATACTCTCTTTTTCCCTTAAAAAAAGGTGAGCATAATCAGTTTTTAGAATTTTTTAGTGTTCATTGAATTTGTATTATTATTATTATTATTATTATTATTATTATTATTATTATTATTATTATTATTATTTATTTGTTAAACTTGCAAATTTCAAAATTGCACCAATGAGGCCCAAAATGGTGCTGAGAGGTCCGGCCCATTACTTTTCTTATTTTCCCTCTTGGGCGAGTATGCGGGTCCTACATAAAAGCGCGATCCTCTTCCCTCGCGATTTATTTGCGAGTTTTTCCCCCGCGAAACAAATTTCAGAAGCAGAGAGAGAGAGAGAGAGAGAGAGAGAGAGAGAATGGAGGAGAAGACGGATGAAGCAGCGCTGAGGAAGACACGTGTCGCCATTAGAAGTGCCAAGGCAGCTCACCTTCTCTCTTCTCTCAAGAATCGTCACCTCGATTCTACTATCAAAGTAATGCAACAGGTCTCCCCACTCTCTATCTAATTGACTTTTCAGTAAAGATGTACGTACTAAAATTATATATAGATGTGTTTGTGTATTCATGAAGCTGATGCAACAGGTCTCCCTCTCTTTCTCTCTCTAATTAAATTTTGGAAGTAATGTATGTACTAAATAATATGTATATACGAGTTTGTATAATTTCGATACATGGAGGTGCCAGGTGCGGGTACTAATAATTCAATTATGTATGTGCGTGCTTGTATATACATGAAACTGATGCAACAGGTCCCCCCCTCCTCTGTGCAATTGAAATTTTAATAGAAATATACATACTACAAATTATGCATATACGTGTTTATATTTTTGATATGCGATTCATTTTACATGATTTTTTATTATTCTATTTACCTGGAATTGTAAATCTGTAACAGGAGGAGGAAAAGCTGAGGAGGGAGAATGAGGAGCTGAGGGTGAAGCTGGTGATGTCGAAGATGAAGAATTGGAATATCAAACTCTGTGGGTTGGCTGAGTTTGTCTTGAAGGTGGTGCTTTGTATCGGTTTCTGGTCACTACTCGGTTTGCTCATCGCCTTCGGTTTCTTCTGAGATATTGGTATATTGATTGGGAAAGTTTCTGATGTTGAAATTTTATCTTCATAAATAGATAGAATATAATAAGATTTATTGTTGTTTTGAATTCTGTTCGGGTTAGTTCTCAGTTTACACACTGCAAATGGTATATTCAAGCAATTAGATAGTTTGTTCTCAGCCACTTCTAGTGCAAATAACTACGGATAGTCCTGCTAGGACTGAGGCACAGCCTGAAGATAGGCAATACTCTTTTGTGACAGGTTCCAATGCAGCTCTAGTTGTTGTAAACATGTGGCGTGGCATTTCATTTGCTTGGATATAACTTTGTCGTAGAGGACCTGCTCGGATATAACTGTGTCATATAGGACCTAGACCTAGCACATGGATGATGAGGTAATGTGATTTTGTATTTGTTTAAAGAGTTTGTGTTAACAATGCTGTGCATTCTTAATCTTGAAAAGCAACTTCGTGTCTGCATATCAGGCTGCGTATTTGTATTGAGTGAAATGACGTGATCCTATATTGAGGTAATTTTTGTACATGGGAAATTCGCAAAGTACGCATGAATAGCTTCAGATTCCCACAAAACCTCCTACCACAATATATCATATATCTGATGTCAATCTCACATTCACATCTGTTCCAGAATAAGCTTGCAAGTACTGAAGTATGCACTTGAGTACATCATAGTTCTATAGCCTAAAAACACCCCACTTTGGAAGTGGCATTTGAGTACAGTACAGAATGGAATTTACACTAAAGAGGAATATGTCTATTAACATGGGAGTGAGTGAACATTTTTCTTCAATCTCTTGTATAGGACATATAAGCCGTATGCTGTACAGTGAGCAGCCCAGATCTGCAGGAACAATTTTCTTCTATGCATTGTGTGTAATCTGTTGAAGCTGCATAGTAAATGAAATACACATTAACATGATTGAATGCCAGAAATTATGCTAAGAAATGGCTGAGATGTCAAACTTCCAGACTTAATATGTCAATAACAGTTCCTATTATCTAACAATTGAGAAAGGGAAACAAAGAAACGCTCTCAACGATTTTGACATGCCATCAGTTAATATCGCCAATAAGAATGGCTGCACAAAACATGAATATCTATTAGGTCATGAATGATTATGCAATGTAAAATTATCCATTCTTATATACTTCATCACAATGAGCAATGAAGAGATGTCTCTGGAATATTGCCAACTGTCATAAAGCAGCTGATAGGAGCTCAATGACACAATCCTTGACTACATAAATCTTCAAGGTAATGAGGTAATGGGTGACATTATTATATTTTAAAAATTTTCACAAGAATATTATCTTCCTAAAAGTTAAATAAGAAATATATTTACCAAGGATTATGCCTGGAAGAGCCATGGCGTGGTGGGATATACAAGAGCACAAGAATTTAGGAACTTGAAAAAACTGCATATTTGAACAAAAATAATAAACTACCTCTAATCAAATGCGTAGGGATCATCAGCATATGGATTCAAAGACCCTTCTGAGAACAAATCACCTATGTTGGAGGGCTTTGTCTTGCCTCCCTTGATGCCCTGCATTAGGTTCAAACTCATCAAAAACCACTTGTGTCGATGAAGCAAATAATTGGCTACAAACAACCACAAAGAGGACAGTCTTAGCAGAGGAGAGAAAAGGAAAATTTGCAGCATTTGCAGTTAATGGCATTATCGTATTAGCTACTATCAATTTTAAGAATTTAATATCAGATGCAACTAATTCAGACCAACTCTGAAGAAAGCTACTCACTAGCAGTAGCATAATCAAAGATGAGTCTAAGGTTACACGGCACCAATGTTTCCAATAATCTAGTAGATATCGAACAGTTGAAACCGCCTAGATGGTACGTAAAATTCTTGGTTCTTTTTTATTTGAAATCATGAGTGCCACATTTTAAAGTATACAATTCATTGTTGTGGGAACAATACTTACCTTGAGCATAGCACTTGGGGTGTTGACTTTAGGAGTTTGCCTGTTCTTATGCTTTCTTGGGTCCTACAATAACACAGCAAAATTTTAAAGAAAAAACAAAAATGCAGAGAATCAATTATGCTTCCAGTCCCTATTCCTATGGCAGACAGGGAGTTTGTTTCTTTCAGAAACTAAAATTACATACCCCAAACATGACAGTACTCTTTGTTTTTCTCCTCTTGGTAATTGTTCTCCCATTTGCGGTTTCAACTTCATACTCATGATGTGTTACCTACTAGGACCGAGAAAACCAAATGTCAGGTGACATGCAATAGATTCCAGCCTGAATGCATGTATGTACTGTCTCGCCATCTGTAACCTCACTCAGACCTTGAACTATAATAAGGCATATTATAGTGACTGCACTATTCAATATGCACAATAAAAGAATCCGTATAGCACAATAGTAAAGCCACATAAGAGAAACAACTCACCTTCCTACTGTGCTTAGGGACATTCATTACACTTCCAGGCTTCCCCTTCTCCCCTCCCTTCAACAAGTTTGTCACTGGAGTCTGTGATTCCCTTGGGCAATAAGGTGAATCCTGATGGCCACACCATGTACGAGATTAAGATACATATAAAATAAAGTTATTAAAAGTGAATGAAACTAGGGGAACTGATTGCACTTTCTCTACTACCTCTGGTTCAGTCTCCACATTGACTGGAGCGCGCTGACTTCTCTTGTTGCCATCAGAATTTCTTGTCTTTGAATAATTCTGAAAATTTTAAACATATCAACATTTTAAAAAGTAAGGATTGAGTAGCATGAATCTCTCATCAGTGCACGAATGATAGCAAGTTGATAAGCCTTCCACACAGATAGAAGAATATGTGCATTGTCCAGACATTTTATAATCTAAGAGTGTCCCTTAAACCCAAACAGGGCAGTCAAAAATAGCGCACAGAAAAACTAGAATAACAAAAGATAACGACTGAGGAAGGGCAGAGACTGATCTGGTTTAAGGCACACATCGCACAATGCTGTAACTAACAGAGATGCAATAGCCCTGTTTTTCAATAATTTCTTTACAAAGGCTCTATATCGTTCCAACCTTACTCATGTTAGTTACTTCAAAACTATGAGATGGGCCGCTCCTTGTCTATCGTATTTTCATTCCTTAGCTGCAGTAAGCTATCACAAATTGACCAAACACGTACACTATTGTGGATTTATCAACCTATTTACTTTCATGGTGAGAACTAGTTATATGACCATAATATACTCAAAGGCAATATATTGGAAAGATTGTGTAGAAGAAAGGTAGCTTAATGCCTAGATCAACTAAGCCGAAGAGGAATCCAGTGTAGCTAACTCACAAACCTTAATTTAGGACCAACTGCTCATTATATTTATACGGGAATGACCTATAAGACTATTTGAACTGAAGAAATACACGCATGGATTTGTAAATTGGAAGTAGTACTAGTGCACTGCCATAATTTTGTTAATTCACATAGGAGTATGGAGGTCATAGTTATGCAGTCACAAGTTGAAAACGATATAAGATGGCTGACTAAATTTTCCAAAAAAATAAGATACATGTTTCCCATGTAGAAAGAAAATTAGCTTAAGATTAAATACCAGAATAATAATGAAAACAAGGATACTTATATGGTCAATTGGTCGACGTGAAACCAAACATTAACAGAGAAATGATGGGTGGAGCTATATGTAGCTAACCTTTATCGAATTTACTTCTTGATCATCCTGTGGCTTGTCACCCATTACTTTCCACTGCAATTGCAACAACGCCCTTTGCTTTTCTTCCTGTTATTTGCCCTTATGATATCAAAAAGAGCACGTCAAACTAATTACATACAACAATATAAAAAATATCAACCTTGTCTTTCTGGGCTTCCAACTCTTCTTGAAGTTTCCTGCATTCATCTTCATGATTACTCCTTAAGGACTTTAAGTGACCTTCATACTCAGTCTTGAGTTGCATAATTTTCTGGAGAAATTTATTCAATAGTTAGCCATGGGAACAATCTTCAGAGTCAAAGACTCAAAACTTTGCGTCCATATATACCTGTCTCAACTCATTTTCGGCTTGAACTTTAACACGCTTTAACTCTTCACTGTGGTCGGATTTTAAAATCATTTCCCTTTTATCATGATCCTGCTGCATGCGGGTAATCTACAAATTGGACATTATAATCATCAGTGACTTCATTTGAAGTTCTAACTCAGAAAAGTTTATGAGAAACTAAATTTAAGTTGTACAGTTGCAAAACCTATGCAAAAAGTGCCATCAAAATTTAAAAACCTTTTCCTGCTTACCAGAAAAGTGAATTTGGTAGATAAGCAGAAACACTTGCTCTTGTAAAATCAATCTTCGTTTTAGAAATCAATGCCATTTAACTTGGAGAAGATCCAAATTGAGTTGGTTGACTATTTGCATCACTAAAATTAACAAGACAAACAGATTTTCTCATCCATGGATCATTGATGTTTTTCTCAGTTATTCATAGGAAAAGGTAATCACAAAGAAGAAGGTGGTTGATGATATTTCTATATGCTGTTTTGGGACCACTAAAATTCGAAAAAGAAAATCCGTATACTTGCAAAGTGATTACCGAAGCATTGCAACAGATTGAATTACTTTTGAAATATAGTACATATAATAATGTATAGCAATTACTAAAAGTTGGTCCATGCCCTCCGTCTCCCTTTTCCTTTAACTGCCTGACACATGAGAATTATTTAATGTAATGCAGACATATAGACATGACTATTTTATAAGTTGTTTGAAATTAAGGGTTTTGAGTCACTGAGACATTAGTACTCCTTGTTTTTTTTTTAATCTTCTGCATTTAATCCGCTGCAAGTGATGACGGTGTGGTATAAAATTATGGTGACGTACAAGAATTGTTCTTTAACATTCACATTCCCAGGTTTCTATACTTCAGATAAACTATAAACGTTGCAATAGAAGGAACAATAAATAACACAGCAGAAAGGTTGTCCAATATGTGTTTTTACAATCACATAAACTGACATTTTTGAACTATGACTAATGGTTCAGACACAAATGCCATGCAAAACCCGCTCTTGAGTACCGTGTTGTTCTCATTTTCCTTTTATATTGTGGGTTAGATGACACTTAAAATAGGTTGGTGATATTAAAATTATTGTTTGACTTGCACTGATGGAATGGTAAATATTTATTGGTAATACCAAATAAATGCTTCCAGGAAACAAATTTCCTCAACATACTATATATATAATTAAAAACTTACATACGTGATTATCAACTATATAAACTGAATAAACAATAGTCCTAGGAAAATAAAAGGCATTCCAATTTTAGTTTAAGGTCCAATTTTGTTAAAATATATATATGCTAGAGTGCAGTTTGCGTGATGCGCGGGGTGTGTATATTATGTTATTTTTATTTTATATTAATTTTAATTATTTTTGGTAATTTTTTTTTTATATGGCATCTTGCATTTCTTGTTTATAACTTCATAAAAGATCGAATTCAATAGGATTTAAATTATGATAATATTTTTACGTAAAATTAAGTTTATTTAGGTTAATTTTAGGTATGTGAAAATTATTGTTGATTATGATAATATTATAAAACTTTATGGAGAATTTTAGATTGGTTTGAATAAATTTACAAAAATAATTATTTTCTAGAAATATTTAGATTCTTAAATATAATTTTAATAAGTTATATTATGATAAGCTATCTTATAGTTATATATATATATATATATATATATCTTGGGGTTGTGTGTAATCTTGTAGAAAATTTAGTTTTAGTAATTTCTATTATGGTAACTAGATATCTAAGTGTATATATAATTTCGATTATGGAAAGTTTTATTGTCTTAAACTCCTAATTTAATGGGACACGTGTCAAACAATTGCAGGAACAAATGTCGTGATTAGAGCGATATAGTTATAAGAGACAACTTTTATATACACTAGATTGTAGCCCGTGCGATGCATGGTGTATTTTGTGAAATTTTTTCCAAGTAGAATTACAATTTTGTTATATTATTTTTGTTTTAATAGATGATCAAAAATAAATATTGTATGAGAATTGTTAGTTAACATATAAATAGTTATACTATCATATAAATAGTTATACTATTTGTTACAATTATGCAATTTGAAAATGGAAACAAATTTTAAAAATCAAAAAGTCCATAACAATTGGGTTTCCTTAATTTTTGTAAAAGTAACAAATATATTAGGATAGAAAAAACCAAAACACAAAATAGTACAAAGAAATGTAAAATACCATAAAATGCTCGAAATTTAAGGAAAAAAATATAGAAAGAGAAAAAGTTAGTTGGCGCACATACAGTCAAAAAAGTTGTATGGCAATTTTGATTTTAAACATACGTCAAGACTGAAAATTAAAAAGAATAATAAATAATACTAAAGCAATCTAAAACTATGTAAAATAATTCAAAATCATAAATAGAAGATGTCAAAAATTAGTTGGACATACGTGAAGTCTGAAAAATAAATTGATAATAAATATTATTAAATTAATCTAAAATTATGGAAAATAAATTGAGAATCACAAAAAGAATAGATCTTGGATTGAAATTTGAAGTCCATAGCGTTGGAATTTTCTAGATCTTGTAAAGCAAAAAATATATATTTAGGATTTAAAGGAACTTAATAAAAAAACTTATAAGTAAAAGGCACAAACAAGTTAGTCAAAAAATATAATATACAAAATAATTTGTAGAATCATAAATAGATGATTATACATAGAACCAAAAATCAAATATCATAAAATTCATAGCGATCTAATTAGTTTGGATCTTGTAAAATACCAAATGTATTAGGATAGAAAAAAATAAAAATAAAATTGAAATAACGATAGAATTGAATATAAAACATCATAACTCTTAAAAGTACATTGAACGAAAAAAAAAAGTTAATGGACATGCTTACACTAAAAATATAGATACATGACAATTCCAATTTGCTTGCATACCTTAGTATGGTAAAACTATTTTAAGTAAATTTATAATGGGACTATAAATTTTAAAACTTAAAATTGTAATTCTAATTTAACAAATATAAGAATTTAAAAATATGTACAACAAACACAAAATTTAAAATTTAAAGAAATAGAGTACATGTAGTAAATATATGATAGAATAAAAGAAAATGTATGCATGTTTTGTTATGTTCACGGTAATATTGTTCACTTTTTTGTTTTTTGAAATTTATTCTTTTTATCTTTTTTTTTTTCAACACTAAATTTTTTTATCATATGATATTTTTTCTTTTGTAATTTTTTTTTCGGTTAATCCTTAGATTTTTCTTTTGAACAAATATGTAATAGGATATATCTTATTTATTCTTTTGTGTCTTGGTAATTAACATTTCATTTTTTATGCTTAGGATTTAGGGTTTAAAATTAAAATGATAATCTAACAAATTCAACCATATGAAAAACAATAAAAATGCAACTTTATATACTACATTGTATATCATCTTATACTTATTATAATTATGAATTTTCAATTTTTTTTTATCTTCATATGTTATATTATAGAACATTACTAAAATAATATCATCTTTTCTCATAAAAACACTTATACAACATATTATGTTTTTTTTAATCTAAAATAATGCTTCCTCTGCTAATAATTGTGAAAAAAAATCAATTGCCAAAATAATTAAATATTAATTACTCAAACTATTCAAAATAGTACTCTAGAATCGTATGTTCATTTTTTGTTACTTGAAAACCAAGTAGTATCAAATATCATAAACTTGGTAGTAATGATTTCTTGAACTTAGTAATATATATAGGCTTGAAAAAGTAAAAAAAGCCTACACACAATATAAAAATCTAGTGTGCCGCAATTCATGCAATGAATAAAACGAAATTATAGCAATGCACTACTATGAACATTTGTGGATCATTGGGATTTTTTGTTACCTTATGAATCATATTACTCTAAAATTATAATAAAAAAATATACATGATATTGTAGAGAAGCTAAATCATAACTAATTGACAAATAAAAAATCAATTGGGAATTTACCTCTCTACCGTGTGCTTGAAAGGTATTTTTTTCTCTTTGCCTTGGGTTTTGGGGGTATTTTATAAATTTTATTTTGGGTTAAAGTGATTTTATTTTGTGAATCTATTAATTATATTGATATATCCTATGTTTTCACATATTTTTCCATGTATATGGATTTAATTTGAGAACCTTCAACATTTCCCAGTTTCTATCTATTCCAAATATGCATAGATTGATAAGGGTGAATCTGCGTATATAAATTTATGTGAATATATATATATGTGTGTGTGTGTGTGTGTGTGTTCTTTAAATAAAAATAGACACATGTCAGAAAAATGAAGTGACACTTGTCATAATTAGAGTGATAATAGCATCCACGTTTCGATTACATAGAGAGACACTTGTCGCGATTAGAGCGAAAATAACACAAAGTTCAACTTTTATATTAATACAAGATAATAAGATATATATATAGTTTTAGAATCTTTGTGTACATTACATCACATGCCTTTTTACTATGCATATATAAGAACCGATGATGAGCACCATATGTTATATAAACAACTAAAAAAGCATTCCGTTATTATATTGAAACCCAGGCTGCAAAAAATACAATTATAGAAGGAAGCTCATATATCTCTGGCTTTAAAAAAGTTTTGACTTAAACTGCTCGAAAGTAAACAAATAGTATAGCAGGGAATATCAAGCAATAAATGCAGTCCAATTCATTTATCCATTCTTTGGGTAATCATATATTCATTGAGTATTGTTCAAGAACAATGAACTTGCTTTAGTTCTAGATGCTTACCAAAGTGGCATGTTCCTCCTGTATGCGCACCAAATACTGTTGTGCTTCTTCCTTGCATTGAGCTACGATCTCTTCTTGCTTGCTTTCCATTTCTTGAAGTGTTCTCTCAGCCTGGATGTCAATCATGCAAGCAATATAATTTCCAAGAGATAGATCCTTCCACTTAAAACGAATAAGATTAAACCTTTTCTTTCTCTAAATTAAGACTCTCCAGCTTATCAGCCTCAAACTTTCTTCGAATATCATTAATGGCCTGAAAAAATTAAATCCAAAATAAGATAAAGAAAAGAAGAAAAAATTATAGAGAAGCAATAAAGGAAAATGGTAAATCTTAGTACCTGGTCATTTCTCTGAGATAATTCCTTCAAATGTCTTGAGAGCTCGGATTGTTTGCTTTCTAGCATCTGATCATATTGTCTCTTAGCTTCTGCAAGTTTTTTTTCAGCATCAGCAAGTGACACCTGGACCTGTAATCATTTATTGCATTAGTTTCTCTTAATATATATATAGATATATATATATACTCTTAATTATGTAATTCTAAAACTACTTTTCTAATATAGTGGATGTAAATTCAGAGAAACCTCTGATTTCTGATCTTCCAGCACTTTCTCTCTTTCTTTGCATTGAAGAATAAGCTCTTCCTTCTCCTCTAGAAGGGTTTGAAGATCGCTGACTTGCTTCTTAATCGAATCAACTAGTTGCTCATTTGTTTCAATCTTCTTTTTCAGACTATTCACTTCTTCCGATTTTATATGTATCTCTTCCAACAGCTTTGTTGTTGAATCTTTACTCTCCGACTCTAATGCTGAAATTTTTGCCAGCGAATCTTGCTGCAGGTATAAAACATCCCAACAAAAACTGTTAAGCATACCAATATCGATGAAATGAAGAGTGCTGGATATATGATTGAACATACCAATTTACTCTCAGATATGCTTGAGGTATAGGATAAAGAGTTAATTTTCTCCTCCGATGTAGCGATCAACAACTCCAATTTAGACTTTGTAGAAAGAAGACTTTCAGATTCTGATTCCAATCTCCGTATTTTCTCTTCTGCTACATGAATATCTTCTCTATACTGTTCCAGTGCTGATTCTTGATCTTTCTGAAGTCCAATGACTTTGCCACTTAACTCCTCATTAATCGAACATAAGGTATCTTTCTCTGAGGTAAGAAGCAAGAATTTGTTGTGAATCTGATCATATTTCCTTTGAGCACACTGCCAAGCAAGGTCTTTCTCCTCCTGAACAAACTTACAGCAAGAATCATGAAGAGCATTTAGCTGAACAACCTTTTCCAAAAAGGCAGCACTTTGATCATCCAGTTCAATCAACTTTGCAGTCAGCAGGTTGATAAAATCTTCAAGTTTCTTTATCTCATGGAGAGCCATATCCAGTTGTCTTATGAACTTCTCATTGCTGGATATGAGATCACTCTTCTCTTTCAATAGGTTCTCTTCTGAGATTCTCAAGCTTTTAAGATCGTCATTCTTCAATCTCAAACTAAGATGCAAGTTTTCCATCTTCGAGTTTAAGCTTTCTATATCCAATCGATTTGCTTCAATAGTTGCTTCTAAATGTTTGACCTTATCATCTGAGTGCAAAATAAGAGGCACCTTAATTAATACAACTGATATCACAAACAGTTGCAACTCAATGGACACCAATCTTTATGATCTAATAGTTCCAACAACCAGGGGCGGAGCCACGAATACAACATGGAGGATGCTGTCATAGAAATTATTATGTGAGGCTAAAATATTATTATGGGGGCTGTTGAAGCCACATATAAAAATATTTACACCAATACAAAGGACATTTAGAGGTTTTCAAAATAATGGGGGGTGCTATAATCCCCCCTTGGCAAACTTTTGGCTCCATCCCTGCGAACTACTTTCAAAGCACATCAACATTTGATCGGGCTGTCTTTCAGTTGGAACGTGCACTATTTATTTATATGGCTAAATAATAAAACTCTTTCAGAATGATAGAAGTATGCATAACTTATAATTAGATCTGTTTCTTCAGTCAAGGCACTCGATACATTTCTAATGGAACAGAAGTTATTTGTATTTGGATAACTATCTAGGAGAGCCTCCATACGTCTTTCTAAATATACATACACAGATGTGATAGAGAGAAAATGCAGCCTGTAGCACTGACACACCAAATTGGAAGGACATAAGTACAGGTGAGATGTATAAGTTTGCAAGTATTAGCCAACAGCCATGCAGATGAGAAGCTCCCTTTACCTCCGGAGTCAGGAGAGGGAAAATCAAAATCTATTTAAAGATATAATATCTCTAGAACGATACCGCACCAGATTCTGATACTTGGAGCAGAGTAGAGGACATGTGGATGTAGTAGCATGCATAGAGTTTAAGAAAATACTCTTCCAAAGGAATAGAATAGGCCAGCTTAAAAAGGAAACAGAGAAATTGAAGGCAAAATCTTATCAAGGGAGCATTTGTTGTTCAATTTAAGTGACAAATGACCCAGGACTTGAGGAGTTCAGAGACAAAGTTATGTCGTTGACCAGATACTGAAAATTTTTCCCATCACCCAAACCAAAACAGCAAAAGAAGAAAAAACAAAGGAAGAAAGGAAACAGATAAGATGAAATGCGACCCACCTGCATATAATTGCATCCTTGAAAACTAAATCAAATACTCCTTTAAGAGTAGCAAGTGAAAAAACCTTGGAGGAACGATTGCTCCTCAAAAGCATCATTGCTTTGGAAGAAAAACAATAAAATTCATGTGCAATATCTCTATCATTTCTTGTTAGTTGTCAATGCAGCAGTTACAAACAATTGACACAAAAGCAGATTTCTACTTGATGAAAGTTACAACTGCTCGGAATTAGATATGAATGCTAGTGTCACAGACCCAAGTAACGGTCAAATTCATTAATTTCTCAAGTTAGGACAGCGTTAGCAACAAGAGGTGTTAATAAGTCAGGAATTGCATGCATCATTATTACAAAATTACTATGACCGACTTGTTAAAGGCAGTACTTAATGTGCTACATGGTTCTTCAAAACCCATTTCCTTTAAGTTATTCTGATGTAAACGTCTGCTTAAAAAACCGATTACAGGTTCATACCAGAATATATCATAAAGAAAGACAAGATCACTAACAAACTAGCACATGCCTTTACGACACACAGCCATAAAAATTCTAACCTTTTACTTCAATGAGATTGGCAGCTTCGCAGAGTTCATCCTTAAAAGACTTCTCATTCTCTTGTTTCTCAATGCTGAGTTTTTCAAGCTCTTCCTCACCTGCATTCAACATTTACTTTTTCAGCTATGATAAAAGCATGGTAAAGCCGAACAATCAGGTCTTTTTGCTGCAATACATAAGACCAGATTAGTTTGCTACCAAAAGAATTTGTAAAGGTATGGGTTTTTGTCAAGGAAAGATATATTACACTTTCTAACAGCTTCCTCGGAAGCTTCTAACTTCATAGACAAGGTCTTCATCTGCTGATGCAAATTTTCAAGAACTGATGCACTTGCAGATAGCTTATTCTCAAGAAATTCCTTGTCTTTCTCACCTGAAGAAGCATATTCAAAGCACTAACTAATGTAAAGAACATATACAAAGCAAGATACAAGAGAAATAAAAGAAAAATAGTAACACACCATTGTGAACTTGACCAGCTAAGTGCTGCAGAGTTTCAGTTAACTGATCGCAGAAAGTCTTTGTCGAAGTGAATTTAGACTCCAATCCTTTCCAAAGCTTTTCATCTTCTTTCTGTTTCACCTTGAGTTTGGCATTTTCGTTAATTGCGTTCTGAAGTTTATTCTCCAATGCATGTATATACTCCGTTAACTTCTTCAGCTTAGTATTCTGCAGGCATCAGAGTCTTTAACACCAAACTACTCATCCAAATCAATTTAGAACTTCCAACGTAAATCAGTAGCATGCCATTTTCGATAGCATTCACTGTTGCAGTAAATGCACATATCTAGTGCACTACACATATGTGTTCTTGTCACTTATTCAGCCAGTAAATACTACAACCCGAATCAAATGAGGTCCTTCCTTCCTCCAAACAGGATACATGCCATTCTTGATAAAATTACACCTGATGTCCAGCATTTGTACTTTTTTAGCATACATTTTTACATGCTGATTATTAAGCACTAATATAGAAAGGTTGCGAATCTAACAACCACCACCAAAACCAAGCCTTAATCACAAGAATTTGGAGACAGCCACAAAGAACAAAATAGTAAATCAAGTTGGGTCATTTACGTAAATAATTCAACCGCACCCGTTCCAATCGGAGGCAAGCACACGTCTTTTCTTATCATTCAACCGCACCCGTTCCAATCGGAGGCAAGCGCACATGTTTTTTCTTATCATTTGTATTCAATGTTTTTAGAGTTCTATCTCTACCTCTTCTTTCCTTTCCCGCATTAATATTCTCTCTTTTCTAATTGATGCACTCACAAGTCACAAATATCCTCATTACATGCCCAAACCAACTGAGATGACGATCTCTCATCCTTTTTTCATTGTAGTCACTCCTAACTTTGCACGGATCACTTCATTATCTTATCTTTCACAGTCTTTCCACACATGCATTTCAACATACACGTCTCTGTTATAATGATTCTTAGTTCCCCAACACTCACTTTCATGCGCTAAATTGTCATGCAACTGTACACATAACTTTCTTTTCATAACCCATAGACATACGGCGGTAACATAAAATTCTCAAATACTTCTCCACTTTATCATCCTGCTTGGATCCTATGGCTAATATATCCTTCTACTCCAGCATTTCTTTATAAATTAACATGAGAAAAAAATGGTTAGTTATGAAGATGATTGGATGTTCTCATGGCATTTGATTATCATACTTGTTCCATGTTCAACCTCTCCTGATATTAATACCAGTGGTGTTTAAAACCCTAACTTGAATTTCTATAAGTTAGGGTCATACACACTTCCATTGCAACTTGTGAGTCACGGGTTTGTCCAATTGAAAATCACCTATCTGGAAACAGGGGAAATGTTGTGTTCATCAGACCCTCCTCGACCCAGCAATGTGGGAGCTTTGTGTACCGGGCCGTCCATATATAGACGTAGTATACACTTTTTAAACTAGCAGGACCGTGGTCTAATTCATGCTAACATAAATACATAAGTAAGGTTAACGTGGATTACATACTTGCAGTTTTACACGTGTGTGTGTTTTTCCAACTCGCCATGGTACTCTATTTTACAAACGAAAATTTCTCTATGAAAAGGTTCTTGCAGCAACTCAAACGCAAGGGGAAACTGGTATGATGTGGTTCCAAGGGACAGCAGATGCTGTGAGGCAATTTATGTGGGTTTTCGAGGTGGGTACATGTACTAAAGATCTGAAAATATGTTTCATCTTTATTCGTTTCATATGAATTAATGTGTTTAATTTTTTTCTAGGATGCCAAAAACAAGGACATTGAGAATATACTTATCTTGTCGGGTGATCATCTTTACCGAATGGACTATATGGACCTTGTGCAGGTACCTTGAGTCATTTAATTGGGTTTCTTTGTTTTGTTTTATTTTAGTAAATTTTGCTAATATTTGTACATTCTACAAAACAGAATCATGTCGACAGGAATGCTGATATTACGGTTTCATGTGTACCTGTTGGGGGCAGGTTGGTGGATTCTCTTTTTACCTTAACAATGCGTAAAATCCGTTATGTTTGTTCACTTCCTTTGTTTACAACTGTTTTTGCCCTCCAAGTATATATCTTCAATTTGTCGAACACTTAAAACTCTTTTTTACAGGTTTTGTGGACTGAAGAACAATAACAAATTTCGAATACTCTATTGTAATTCCCATCTGCCTAAGAGAAAACAAAAAGGAACCAGCAAAACAACTTTCGTTTAGTTTTTAAAGGAATGGTGTTCCAAAAGTAAATTCTCTAAAATCTAATAGAGGAACCAAATTATCAAATTCATTTCCCGCACACTTTTATTTTCAATACCATAAAACCAAACACAGCCTTTTAATCTTTCTAGTTACCTTAACTACTTGGTTTGATCTTAAGATTTTTTTTCCTCCAGCCGTGCTTCAGACTTTGGGTTGATGAAAATCGACCACAATGGACAAGTCGTTCAATTTGCGGAAAAACCAAAAGGTGCTGATCTAAAAGCTATGGTAAGTGTCAATAATATTGAAATCCTCTTGCCAAACAATGAAGAGGAAGTTGTGTCAATCTCGGTTAAAACAATTCTAACGAACCCCAAGTTCAAATACAAATTAATACCATTTTTCATATTTGATATACGGTGTTTAGCTCCGTCAAACTCCAAGGCTCAATTATCTTTAAATTAGGCACAAGAGCTATTTAATTTATAAATAATCTTGAAAAAGAATGTTGTTTGTTGAACATCACTCGCCATACAAATGTATTTAGTGTAGTAAAATACCTATGTGCACATTTTTCTGTTCACATCCCAGTGATCATAGATTATCATTCACACGGAGTGCCTTATTTGAATATAGGCGTAGCACAGATTCACTTTACTTAATGGTTATGCTAAATTTATGAATAACTATAAGAATCCATTTAGTTTATTTATAACAAAACAGGTTCTGTAATACGAAGATGCACTTTTGCTTAAATTATTGAGAACGTGTTTTTTGAAATTTGTTTTTTCGGGTTATTGTTTATGCAGGAAGTGGATACTACTCTCCTAGGTTTGTCTAGGCAAGAGGCTAGCAAATGCCCATACATTGCTTCAATGGGTGTCTATGTTTTCAAGAAGGATATTTTGTTGAAATTACTTACATGGAGATATCCTACTGCCAATGACTTTGGATCCGAAATAATTCCAGCTGCTATTATGGATCAAAATGTCCAAGTAAGAAAAATGAACTTATAGGAACTTTTTATGCTTCTTTTCTTTCCTTTTTTAACTGGTTTTCTGACGTGAGATGAGGAAAAGATAAAGAGGGTCTGTTAGGTTTCCATTTCCTTTGAAAAATGATTTCCATAACCATTAAAAGCAACGTCCATAGGTTTGCTAATTTAAGAAACAAGGTAAAAATTACTTCCTAAACCGATAAACCAAGCAGGTGTCCTGTAGTTTTCCCAATTCTAGAACCAAAAAATGAATTTTGGAACCATCCAAAGTGGTCGCTAAATCATATACATTTTTCCTGTTCGATTTATCTTTGGTTATTGCTGGGTTACTCAAAATTCATATTGGAGATGTCCTTTGTTATTACAACTGTCGGTAATTGTATGTTGTCTTTTCAGGCATATATTTTCAGAGATTACTGGGAAGATATTGGAACAATAAAGTCTTTCTACGATGCTAACTTGGCCCTTGCGAAAGAGGTTTGTCTAGTTCTTTCAATTGTTTTTTTATTCATTTTCACAACAAATATTTCCCATCAAGTAAATTTGTCACACTCAAGTACTTAAAGTGATTTATCCGTTGCAGTCTCCGAAGTTTGAATTTTATGATCCAAAAACACCGATTTTCACATCTCCGCGATTTTTGCCACCAACCAAAATAGACAAATGTCAGGTATGCTCTGATCTATGGGTTTTGTTACGTGCCCTTTCAAGTGCATAGATTCTTAATCTTCAAATTGATTTTTCAGATTAAGGATTCGATTATCTCGCATGGTTGTTTCTTGAGAGAATGTAACATTGAGCACTCTATAGTGGGCGAACGCTCACGTTTAGACTCTGGTGTGGAACTGAAGGTGAGACCCACATAATGTTTATGATTGTCACCAGGGTTTCTAGTTTTTGTTTTCTTTCTTCTTGGTACTGGTTTTAGATTGAAATTAAGATAACTTTTGGAAACACATGTTGTCAGTTTCTCATTTCGTACGAAGAGGTACTTAACGCCATAAAAATAACTTGTCCCAAACCCTATAGCAACTAGTTTGCCTTTGGTTTGATCTCCACGACTGCCTTCAGATCTGAAAATATGAACACTATGAGGAAGGTGGATCAGTTCCAATACTGCCTAGCTTTGAACACATGGAAAAAGTTGAACTACCATGAGATATAAGTGTCATTCATTAGTTTTAACAGTGGAAATTTCTGAGAGTTTTCTTTTCTGTTTCCTGATTCAGAAAAACAAAACCGTTTCTGTAAATTTTTGTCGACTCAAAATTGAGATTTTTCCCCTTGTAAATTGCAGGATACTTTGATGCTAGGGGCAGACTACTACCAGACAGAATCAGAAATTGCATCTTTACTAGCACAAGGCAAAGTCCCAATGGGAATTGGGAAGAATACAAAGATTAGGTAAGCATTTGGCGATTACAAAGTGCATACTGTGAGCTTGTTCTTGCTTACAGAAATGCTCTACTGAAACATTTTGTTTTTATGATTTGGAAAACATTGTGCAACTCTATGAACAATTTGACAAAGAGCATAAGCATCTTCAACATGAGGACAAATCACCTCACCCCTTAGTCGTTGTTGAGCTTGTTTTTGTCCCTTTTACTTGCAGAAACTGCATAATCGACAAGAACACAAAGATTGGTGAAGATGTCATCATCGTGAACAAAGATGTAAGTTTTATTTTCGAGTCTGGCTGCGTGAAGTAGCTTCCAAAAGTTGCTCTATAGTTGCATTTGGTTGACAAGAAATAGTTTCGTACATGTGCAAGAAGTACATTTTGAATTTGGTTCTGTTATTCTCTTTTCATTTCTATGCAAAATTATATAGAGATTTAAAAGGGAATTTTGTTGGGGGGGGGGCGAGNNGGGCGAGATTTGGGGGAGGATAAAAAGATGATACGAAGTATAAGCAACTTTTAAACATCTGCAAGCAAATCTCTATGGAGATTCAAAAGGGAATTTTCGGGGCAAAAAAAAAAAACTGCTTCATATGATACTTAAAAACAATATGCCCGTCAGAAGCAATTGCAAAACCCTTTCTCTATATAGCAATTTCAATCTGTCGTCACGTTTTCATATTACAACGTCGCAGGGTGTTGAAGAAGCAGATAGGCCTAAGGAAGGGTTTTACATCCGATCGGGAATCACTGTTATATTGGAGAAGGCTACAATAAATGATGGCACGGTCATATAACTCGATCCCTTACAAAATATCTCAAACTATAGTTTTGTGCTATTCGACAGCTCATCTATGGAAAATCAATGCCTTTGCTTGATCCTCCCTGCAGAAGCAAATGGCTCTTGTTGCCTATCCGGAATCTAGCTTACTTATGTATCGGTATCGATACATATAAATATCCTTATAGAACTAAGTCATAAAGAGAATAAAAAAAATAATCGCAGAGTTTATGAATAATATGAGGCTGCAGGAGTTAGCCGCCTCCTTTTCATCTTCATTTCACTTGTACAATTTTACCGTCATTGTATATTATTTTTAATAGAATTATATATTAAACTCAGCAGCTTGTAATAGCAGCATTTGTGTAATGACTAAGCTCATATTGTATTCTGTATGTTATTTTGTTTGTTTACATTTAGTTACAGCATTCCCACTTTAATCGTATACTTAATTGTTTTTTTAATTAATACTTAGGGAAGATTAGTCGGTCCTCGGCGGAGGTGAAGCTAGTAATTAGAAATGGGGTGTTGAATATCGTAGAAATTATTATGAAGTACTAAAAAATTAGTATGAAGTGCTAAAGTCATATATATACAAAAATAAAATAAAAAATTAGGCTACAGGATAATTAATGGATTTTTCAAAATTGTAAGGAATGTTTCCTATCAAACCTTTGGCAGTCATAAGAAATTATTAAACTCAATTAGTTCAGTATACCCAAACTCATTGAGTTTAATAATTATATATGTATCACTAAGACTTAGTTAGGTAAGAAAACTTTTCGAAGCAAAGTTAGAAAAACAAATTCAATTAAAAAAAGTTGAGTGCTTTAAAGTTCAGTAAACACCCAGATCTACAATTTTTTTTAAAAAATAATAATAACAAAAACCTATATAAAAAAAGATATACAAAAGGGGTACTTTAGTAATTTCAAGTTATTTATGACAATAATCGCACGTTCATTTTGTCCCCTGAAAATTTAGGGGTAAATTGTAATGGCTACAAAACCTCATAGGGCACAATGTAATTTCAGATAGCTTAGTGGGTAATCTGAAATTGTCAGAAACCTAATGGGGCCAAAGTATAATTTACCCTTAATTGAATTATTTTACCAGCAAACAACTTAAAAAAAAAATAGAGTTATTCTATTTGCCTCCTTTCTTTTGCTTCTTATTTCAGTTTGTCCATATCATTTCATTTGTTTCTGAATATCCCTTATCATTTCAAATCCAATTTTAATTTGCCCTCTTAATTTTAATTTTTAAAAATTTACTCCCAATATTTTTAGATTCATTCTAATTTACCAAAGTCATTTTTTTTTGTTTCAATTTGTCCCCTATAATTAATATATTTAATCTTAATAAAAAAATAATTTATTGAAATAACTGCCTAAAATTTTTCAATTTTTTTAGCGTGTAAGTACTTTAGTTAAGGAGAGATAATATGTTTAATACATCTTTTTAATTTTTATAAAGTATTAATTATTTAGATAAATTTACTAAATATTATCTTAAAAGATGCATTAAAAATGTAATATGATTTATAAATGTCCTTTTTTCACCAAAATATTTTCGCTAACTTGTAACTGTCATTTCAGTCGCTTATTATATTTTTATAATAAAACATAATAATTATTGGGGAAAAAGAAAGATATAGATAAATTGAAACAAGTCTAAAAGTATTGGAAGTAAATTACAATAACTGAAAAAATAGGAGTTAATTGATCAGGAACTTTAAACGATATAGTGCAATTTGAAATAAATGAAATAAAATTAGACAAATTAAAATGAATTCCAAATGACATGGGGAAAATTATACTTTACCTTTTTTTTAATAATAAAAAACGGATATCATAATATAACTTACAAGATGACATAAATCATTTGTCCTAATCATATGACGAGCAATGCTTTAATTCTTAAAAGATAAGATTCACCAAACTATTCCCTATGATTTTTATTCACCACTAGAAAACTAGAAAACTACCAATCATACCTTATTTACCTCTCAACATATATGCATTGCATATATGCAAATTGGTCTTTTAGGTAATAAGAAGCACATTATACACAATATTAATTTGTATATATGCTGAATTGTTAGTTGATTAGTAAGGCCAAGGGGGCTCCAATAAAAAGCCTCTCACATGCAACTTTTTATCGTTGGATCATAGCTAAATTTGATCAAATGGTTTTAACTGATTATTTTTATCAAAACTATTGGATCCAATTCAAAACTAATCCAACGGAGGAGAGATTCTACGAGGAAGATTAGTAATTTAAGGATAAATGACTATAAATTGAGAAATTTTACGATACATATTTTTAAATAAAAAAAATTACCAATAATAATTTGTACACAATTTATAATAATTTACTCTGAAACCATAGTAATTTGTGTACATTATAATGAAAAAAAAATCTCTTATATGGAAAGGGACTTCCCAAACAAAGAAACTTCAAGGAGCTGGAGAAAATAATAAAGCAAAGGGAGTGATAATACTAACACAGTTGTTATAAGGTGAAACACCAATACAACTTTAATCTGCCATATGTTTTTTTGTTAAAGTTAAATTTGAATTCAATCCCATTAGAAGATTGTCACACCCATCATCTTCCCTTTAATATGTTCCCAAGAATCAATTGTCACCCTCACACAGAGACAAAAGTTATGTTGTTTACCTTTCAACTTCCTAAAAAGAAGTTTTGAGCACTGAAAGAATATTTTTTCATTGTAATACACATAAATTAATATGATTTCAGAATAAATTATTGTAATTGAGGATAAATTATTGTATGTATTTTTTTTAATCTAAAAATAGTTATAGTAAATTTTTATCAATTTATAATAATTCTTTATAAAAAAAATTATTGTATAATTTTCTGTAAAATGATTGTAAATTATAATGAATTGGTTTCCTTGAGAAACATACATGAAAGAGAGGGGCTGCAATAAACTTTAACTGGACCTCACTCCAATCAACTTTTAACCGTTGAATCAGTTTAATTTAGTTCCCATAGTTAAAATATAAATTACTGTTTCAACTTGTAATCACTAGATCTAACTTAAATTTTATCAAACGGTGCAAAAGTAAATTATAACGCCCCCTTCTTATAAAATTGATTGGAGACTTTTGTGATTTTAAAATGTAAGTTGACCCTAGGGTATACTACTAAGGAGACCCGAAATAAATATACTAGCAATAAGGTTTATAAATTTCATTTTTTGATATTTTTTTTTTTTTACCATGAAAATAAGGCTACAACCACCCTTGAATAACAAATAAGTTTGTTTTTCACCAATGAGATTTGAACTTAAAACCTCTACTTGAATTTATGATCGATCTAACTTAACAATTGCACGCTTGATTTAAAGAACTTTAGTATTTAATATTTTCTAGTGTTTTTGTAACATTTCACGTCCACGTGGTAGAAGATTTTTGAAGCTTGCCCAAAACTTCTAGTACGGATATATTCCAATACAATTCGCCTTTTAATTACTTTTAAAAGCTTAATTAGCCAAATGTGCGTGTACCGCCATAATATTTTCCATATTTAAATTAAACATTGAAAAAGGTTCATAAAGCCAAAATCAAAGAAACACTCTAGTTATCCATTGAATTCTTTTGGATAAATGAGACCTATGATGAATCCTTCTTTTTCTTCAAGCATATATTCCCCATACTCTATACACTTCTAGTTTTAAAAATATACAGACAAGAAGCATCCATAGAAAACTTTAAGATGTAGCAAAAGGCAAATGATAAGTGCACATACATCAAGATAAAAGTAATATTCTTAAACTAATATCAAACCCTAACAAAGGTTTATCTAACTCTAATAAGAAGGAATACGATCTTTCTATGCCGAGAGTCCTCACAACCCAGGCATAACGGCACAGTTACCATAGCTATCTCTTATTGAGCTAAAACCCATCGTGCGAGTCTCCCACTTGAAGCCCGCTATGCAAAATTAAGAGAAACCCTAAATTGCAAAAAGGCATAGTTTTTAAACATATTATTATCCACATATTTGGTACATAGTGCAAATCATATTGTGACAATTAAAAAATAGATCAATTGTTCAAAAATTTCCCATGGCATCATTGATTATCTCTATCTCCATTGTCAGCATGTGAATGATAATATATACCAAATTTAGTATATTGGTATAAAAAAAGAGATTATGTCAATTCCAAAAATTATGTTATCCTCCCATTCCAAAAGAAAAATCACTTGCATAACCGTATAATTAATATTAATATTATTATTAAAAATGTCTTGACCCTGTAACCAAACGCTTGACTCTGCCCTCACTTTCTATCGGGAAATTGCTTGGGGGAGAGATAAAAGTAACAACTATATAATGAAGTTAACGTGGCTGATAAAATATTTTTGATGATGATCGATAATATGCATATATAGGGAAAAAAAAGAAAGATGAAAACAAAGTTAAAATACAAATTGAACCTAGTGAGATTGTAAAATATACCACAACTTAGGAGAAGACTCAAGAAACATTGAAAGAAGCTTTAAATGATTCCATCGAAAAATAAAGCTATGTGAAAGTAACTTTGTGTGACAATACTTAAACCCTAATGCAAGCATACAACATCATCCTATATATTATTGACTGTACAGATTCATGTACATACATATATGATTGAATGAAAACCGCATATCTACTCCTACCTCAGCGTATAATTTACATTTTCGTGTCAAAAAAATTGCGATCGTGTCACTGAAATTATTGACTTTGGTAATTTGCCAACTAAAAAGTGTACGATGATGGTATGAAAAAAGGGACCACTTTAGGTCTCACTCTAGAATTTGATATCGGCTCTTGCAAAACACGGAATGGTAAAAAATCAAAATAGCAAGCTGTAACGCACAAAATCCCTAATCTAAATAATAAGACAGGAAAATTGAAAAAATAATATAATTTTATTAATTTGAATTTAAGTGAATACATACTCTGTAATTTTT
>MKEJ01065692.1:0-10825 GCA_001753735.1 Embelia ribes
TTTTTTTTTTTTTTTTTTTTTTGCGTGTTTCTCTCATGTCTTCACCATTGAAACCATATTTACGTGTTCGTGATGCACTTATTGTAAGGTGTTTGCCTCGGCAATTTGTGGGTGTGGCTCGAGTTGTACGAGTAGTCGTCCTTTGCCCGATTTACCTAGAGCTTTGATGAGCTCGTTTAGCTTTTGGGATATGCCGGTAATAGTCCTTTCCAAGTAATTGATCCAAGGATTGCTCACTGGCATAGACTACTCGTGATGGCGATATGGAGGAGCCATATAGGTACCCTACCCTGGAGGCTTGTATCCCGGTTTAGATTGGGAATTCTGAGGCGGTAGAGCCTTATTCTTCTACGAAAAGTTTGAGTGATTCTTCCACCTAGGATTGTATATTTGTGTTCCTTTGGTTTTGCAGTGGCTGTTGTTGAACGTATTGGACAGATTGGATTTGGCTGTAATATACAACCTTCATGTAGCAATTTGATAGTAATCCTCCATTTTGTGTCGTTTACCTTGGCAAAATCCCAAATGATAAATACAACCGGAGTCGCCACCACTTTCAGCCTCTCAATTCCTATTAACTCCATTTTTTTAAAGCAATGTATTTTGTGCTCCACTATTCAGCTTCATTAAGGTGGTAAACACCTCCTTTCATTGGAATATCATTTGCGGATGATGTATTGGCAACTCCGACCGGTGAACTCTCCCAAGTTCAGGATTCATCGATAAGATCATCAAAGAATTTACAAATATCCCTTAGGCTCTTTTTAAATAGATTTATGCCATACATAGAGGAAATAGTCTATTTAGTTGAGCACTCAAAGACGTGTAAAAGAATTTGACTAACCACCACTTGTCATAACTGTGGTGGGGATATGCACTAAGTAAGTCCTTGAAATGCTCACAAGCTTGGAAGAATTTTCCAGACGGAAGAGTAGTGAATTGCGAGATTCATTATTGATACTTAAGCATTTGATGATGCGTGAAGTACTTGTTCAAGAACACTTTTTTCATCCCAAGTACCAATAGAGTAGGGAAGAAGCAAGTTGAATCACGCGTTTACTTTACTTTTGAGTGCGAAAGGGAAAAGTTGCAAACATACAATATCAAGTTCAACGGAAGGATTACCAATGGTTGAGAAAATCACAACAAAATCATTGATGAAATTATAAGCGCTCTTGGCTTCCAAGCTATTGAGCTCCAGAACATATTGGATTATCCTCGCCTTGAATTTGAATCCCCTTTGTTGAATTTCGGGGATAATAATACACGATCGCGCATAATTTTTCAAACATTGAAGCATGTCTTCCGCATATAGATATATGGGATCTATAGGTGGGATTGTCAGATGATGAAGGGGAGGAGGTAACGGTTGATTTATAACCATGTAAGCTTAAACTGCTTGCTATTAGGCGAGGGATAGTCCAAAGGGATTCCTTGGAGGAACTTGGTGGCAGGCCATAGAGTTAGCATACCTTGAAGATTTGGAGGATAAGGAGGATTATGAAATTTTCTGCCACTGGAATAATCGGAAGTCGGTGGAGGATTATTATCGTCGTCACCGTGATTGCTCATTAAAATTGGTGTGGACGAACTTGCTTCAGTCTCTTTTTCCAAGAGTCGCTTCTATAAACGTGTAAGAGGTGCAATTTTGGACTTCCATTAATTACACACTATAGGAATTTTCGAAATCGATCGAAAGAATGATAATTTAAAATTTCTTAGCACTCTGTTACAAGGGGAGTCCCCAGCAACGGCGCCAAAAACTTGAGTGAACCTAAAATGTGCAGATTTTTTTACTTAACAAGTGCACTAAGGTATTATCGTAGTTTTCTCAGTAAGAATCCAAGTATCGAATCTCTCAATGACTACTAACCGTAATAGAAATCCTAGTAAAATTCGAATCGCACTATCCTATAGTCAGAATTCATTTTCATAGATTTTAATTAAATTAAAACTACTCCTAATTGATCCATGGATTTTTCCGAACTGGGAGAGGGTTTATGATTACAACTAAAATGCGATTTAACAAATAGAAACGATAACAATAATAATTAAAGTCTTACCTATATCGGGGAATCCAACAAATTAGTTTATTTTCATGATTCTCCTAATTAATGAGTTCCATTAAAGTTTATCTAGAAAATCTCTGATATTTATGATTTGGTTTATTTCTACCCAAGTTACCATTGGAATTGTGTCAAGCTCCATAACTACGTTTAACTAGTTTCTGAAGTACTTAAACAGGTTTAAAACCTTAGATTTTTTGATTAAATTAATTTATTGGATCAAGATTTATAAGTTCATAATCATCAATTAGGATATTAGTAGATTCCACTAATTTATTTTTATCTCCTAGGTAAGAATAAACCTAACCTAGCATATTAAAGAAAGTAATAAACATGATTGTTGAAGAAATCATAAATAAAGATATGGTAAAATAATAATGATAAAAGTAAATCAACAATAATTAATAAGAGAACTAATTATAAAGAACTCACAAAATTGTATTAAAAAAATATGAGAGATGAGGAACCATTGAGAAACGTTGTCTATAGCCTCCAAAGTTGAATACAATGAAAATAAGATCGTTGATTAGTTTCAAACCAACCCTTTAATATCTCTTCACTAGTGAGAAAGACAAAATTACCCTTAATGAGAGTTTTATACACTCAAAATGGTCCTAGTATGAAAACAATAGGGTTCCATATTAAAAACGTGAATTTAGCCAATGCCGAAGCAGTTTGATCGATGTAAGTGCGCTTAGATCGATCGGACCCATTGGAGTGCCAGTTCGGTACCCTTTTGCGAGATAAGTCATAACTCGTTCTCCAAAACTCGGAATTGAGCACAATTTGGATCATTGAAAAAATAATTCAAAGAATTTTTCTAACCATATCCAATTTTATATCAAACTATCTTCCAATGTTTCTCAAAAATTCATTGAAACAAAGTTTTTGGGGTATGAAACACTTTCAACGAATGGGTGATGAAGTCGTTCGGTCAAGGTTTCTCAATACTCGTTCTTTCACTTCTAAAGCTCCAAATTTTTATCGAAACATAATCCTCATTATAATAACTTCAAGAAAATATCTTCATTGGCCTCTAAATTATCTCATTTTATGTCATAATTTTTCAAATGATACACAATCGCATAATACCAAAATATAAAAATTATGATTGTTAAATACAAAATAAATGACTTAAAATATATGAAATAACAACTTATTATATATACGTTTATGGCTTAATCAGTTTTCTTTGTTGCCAAGTTTTAAGAACCTCTTAAAAATTGTGAAATATTTGAATGTAGTGACCTAGGGACGGTATATGATTTAGCAATTCAAAATTCTGCAAATAGAATATCTTTAAAATTAAACTGGCACAGTTTACTTGGTGGTGAAGTGATAACGAGCCCACCATTATAATTCAATGTTACTACAAAATTTCACGTGCATATCTTATCCACGTCTACTGATAACAACCCTAAATTCTTGCATATAATTACATATGAACCCTGCCCTTATGTTTTGATTTTCAAGAGTGAATTGTAGCTATGTGATTTAACATAGTATCATAGCCATCTGAGCTTTGAGTTTGGTAAATTAAAATTAAACAAAGAAAATTACTATTAACTCCATTCATTTATGTACACTTATCGGATTTTTGGAGATTTGGCTCACACACAAATGAGGTAGAGTGTTAAATAGTATATAACATCGACTAATAATAACCTTAAATCGTTGTATATGTTTAAAAGTGCATGTTGGGAACCCAAACGCAGATTCCCTTATCAAGTAATATGCAGCAGAATAATCAAATTCGATAAGGTCGTTCCCGTATTCTGTATAAATCTGGCAAGATAATGTAAACAAATATTACAAAATAATTAAAAAAATACAAAATCACATATTAAAACAATAAGGAATACACCACAATAATCTTGATGCCCAACGAAAATTCTCAAAACGGTCAATTCTCTCATAATCAAAGATTTATACGATCAATTCCCAAAAATAAAGTTTTATCTCTTAAAATTCTTGCTCTACATATAAAATATGATTTATATATAATGGATTAAATTCCCAATCTTGATCGTTGTTTTAAGTTGCCCCCAGAGGAACGGATAAGAGAAATTGAGGGTCTTATGCGATACAATTATTGGGCACTTTATTAAAAAAAAAATATATTCAATAATTTCACTAACGATAGAAAAAAATTTCAATACAGTTTATTTATTACTTTTGAATCCAAATATAAACACTTAAAAAAAAAAAAACAAAGATTGAAAAGTACTAATTTAAATTAAAGATAAAAAGAACACTTAGAATATGCAAGTTTATATTATCCACGCAAACAATGACAGAGTTTAACTTATTAATAAATTTGAACAATGATCAACTTATAAAATATTCCTCTTGCATTGTGAAATGCAAACTTAATTAGATGAAGAGAGAATAAATACAAGGCAAAAAAAAAAAAAAAAATTATATTATCGTGCACTTTTTCAATAATATAATATTATGTAGAAACTTCTAATCTCACAAGTAAACATGGTCTCTTCTTAACTACCGAGATATACGTGCTTTGCATATTAATTGTCATTTTAGAGAATTTTTTCAATTCTTTTTTAAGTGTTAATTTAGAAAATCAATGAAACATTAATATTTACTTTTTTAATTTTACATTTATTAACTTATTGAAGTAATATGTTTTGACTATTTAATGAAGGGGAGTAAAGTAAAATACTATTTTTTTCCCCAATAAATGATTTTCTTAATTCATGTGCTCTAATCTAAAGTGATGATTAAAAAGAAATAGATGGAATAATATTTAAGAAAATATTGCATACAAACACAAAAGTAAAAATTATGAAATTATTTCAAATAATTTTTAATAAAAATAGAAGTTTTGTAATTATTATTTATCGAAATTTTAAGTATGTATCATATACAAATTTTGAGGTACCACTATGGACTCGGGGCACTAATTCATACTTTTGAGAATTAATATGATATTTAAATATTTTATTAATTTTTGTAAATATGTGAGCAATTGTAAATTATAATTCCTTAACTTTTAATATTTTCATTTTAAATTTCTTAAGTTTTATTTTTATGATAATTATCAATTAAAATTTTTAAAGATATAATATTATTTCTTAACAAAAAATATTCAAGTTAAAATTAATCAATTTATAATTTTGAGTATGATGACTTTTGTTACAAAATAACAAGATAAATGATAAAATTGAAAGAAAAAATGTATGAAATATTTTGTGGGCTTAATATTTTTTATAAAGTAGTTAAATAGATACATGTTTATAATTTAGAATGATAACTTTTAAAATATATATTTAACGAGCACATGATAAATATTTTCTCTAGATTCAAGGTCTTTATAATTGGTTAAAAAAAAGGGGGCCTCTGGCAGCTGTCTAAATAGCTTTGTGACCAAACGGGACCCCTCATGGACCCAACTTTAGCTTTTCCATAAAGCAATAGTTTCTTAGATAAATTACACCCAAAAGTGAGGAAAATAAATATAGATATGAGATGCATGGTTTCTAAAAACGTTGGTTTAACGTGGAAAATTTGTTTCTTATGTCAATTATTTTTAAACGGAAATTTTGTGTTTATGAGATTTGCAGCGGAAGCTCGATTCTAAAAAATATCTGTAATATTAGAAAACTCACAAAAAAATAAAATAATTAATTTTTAGTTATTTTTATATAATGAAAGTATTATTTATATGTCATTAAAAATATTTTACTTGAAAATATATGATCATTTTTATTATTACATACAGTTCTTTGTATATATTATCAATATTATTGTAAATTCATATATTATATATTTAATTAATAATAATATCAGTATTCTCTATTTTTCCTATATTTTTAAATGTTCAGTACATGTTTTTAATTTTTCAAAACTATTTTTGCTTCTATTTTTTATTTCGGAAACTATGATGGGAAGGTATTGACATGGATGATAATTGTGTTTAGACCATATTATATGTGCATATGGTTTGAACTTACATATACGTGTGCATGTGTATCACGGGTAGATGTCTATTTATGTATGAAAATTAGTATATTGGCAGCATGGTTTGGATTAATATATAAACCAACGTCGCAGCTGCTATAACAATACTAATAGCAGTGATGTTGCGATTTTGAAGAGTACTAGTTTCAAAAATCGGAACATATGTTTTTTGGAAGTTATATAACGATGAAACACGCTTCTTACTTAGTGATATCTGATTCGGATTACCTCGCTTAAATTAGGTGTGAGATTAATTTTCACAACTCACGCTGTTGCAAAAAACTGAACCTTAGGTGGCTAATTCTACTAATTTCTCCTTGATCATTAAAAATGAACATTATAATGAAAATAAATAAAAAGACACAACTCTAATGGATTGGGCCGCTAACAAAAAGCCTAAGGATTATTGGCCCCCTATTATTATTAATTAAATAATAAAAAAGCTATTATAATATAAAAACAAATAATCGTGCATCATCATAAAAGTTATGTCCAAGCAAAGATATCACTTGTATTTTAATTTGACCAAAAAGCTTGGTTATTGTGGTCGGCAAATTACTTAACTTCGCCTGCTTTCATTATTTTAAATTTTCGGATAAAATTTCTGTTTAAATAAGAATTTAATGAAATCTTATGTAATACATATATAGCTTTTATATACCTATATATAAAATTACTTCAAGGAATGTGTTTTCAAGGTCAAACAATTTTTATAAGTGTGAATTTTTGTATCTAGGCAAAAAGCGAATGTAACTCCTGCCCTTTCTAACATAAAAACAATTCTAAAGACATTTGGGACTAAATTTGTTATTGCATCGTATAAGTAAAATGTAAAACTTATTTGGTATGAATGAAAGGTGAAAAGCGTAAAAAGTAATACCAATCAAGGTTTCGTGAAAAAAGCATAACTTATAAATTGATGCTACAAGGGCTTGTTTGGTGAGCGCTTTTAAGCTAGAGCTTCTATCTTTTTAGGCTTTTCAGCTAAACTCCATTTGGACAACAAGCTCAAAAGCTAGGCTTCGAGCTTAAGATTTATTTGGTTACATCTTTCAAGTAAATAAGTTGAATTTTTTTAGAGAACCAAAAAACCTTAATGCGTTTAAGCTTTGATGAATCATTTGATTGACTGCCAAATAAGCTGGATAATGATTAAATAAGTTAACTTATAAGCTGAAACTCGTTTGGATTACATTTGTAACTTTTTTCTTAATTTGAGTTGAAATTGACCAAACAAGCGTTATACTATTACCATGTATTTTTTATGATAATTTCGCTTTTCTATCCCACAAATGCATATCACAATTACTATTTACAAGATTTTAATGAAAAGTGTAGAAATATACAAGTTTTTGATAGAACTTTTTGATCTAAAGATCAAAAAATCCATCTGTGAATAGTGTAGAAACTCTCTCTCTCTCTCTCTCTCTACACTTGTGCAAGGGTAGAAACGTCCAAAAGTAACAAAGTATTAACAGCATTGTAGCACAGTGCATTTACGCAAAAAAGCTCCATCAATACAGCTTAAAACTTATTGGTTTTGGCCCATAAAAAAAGCTGTCAAGCTGGGCTTTACAGCTGGTTAACCAAACATGTAAGAATTTAAAAGCGCAAAAAGCTAATAAACTGGGCTTTTAAAAACAAGCCCTAAATAAATATGTTATTTACATGAAATTGTATTTGTTTTTATTCATCAATTGAAAAATTAAATAAAAAGGGAAATATTGTCAACGACATCTATTAATTATAGAAAATTATTGACGTCAATTTTGTAATTTTTTAAAATATTAAAATTGTAAATTTTATTTTATGTGAGATAAGTAGATATTGCTATACTTTTTACTTAATTTTGCTCTTTTACTATGAGTAAACTTTTAACACAAGCCTATCAAATGCCAACCCACTAATAAATTCACTTATTCACATCCTACCAAATTACCAAAACAACTTGCAAAGCTTTTTGGGCACACATACTCGGAGACATATCCTAATGGCAGGCGCGTCCAGGGGTGCAAAAATCAGAAAATATTAAATAAAATATAAACTTTAATCGAAACACTACAGAAAATAATAGAAACATTAGAAATTTTTATTACTAGTGGAAAGTGAGTTAAAATCCAACCTCAAAATCTAAACATAAAATAAAATCTTTCGAAAGATATATAATTAACCCTGACGACCTACCATATTATGAAAATAATTAATAATAGTTTCATTAAACACACATTTGGATATGTTTTTTACAATATAAACCACTAAAATATCGTTTATCCACTCATCACTCATTTGGTTGCTAAGCTAGTTGTTCAAAATTTTCATAATGGAGAATGCTCTTTCTACCGTAGCTGTTACAACAAGCAAAATCAACACCAAAACCAAAGTTATCTGCTTGTAAACCAATGGGTATGCCACATCTTTTCCAATGTCCACTATTTTTTGAATAATGTCATTGATCTCCCTTTACCATCGAAAGATCAATATTTGAACGTATATCCATGATGAAATTGACAATGTCAAAGGTGCAAGATCTTGAAAATCATTTGAATAGAATTTTACTAAACAAACTAACTTTTGCTTGTTACATGCCGCAAAAGAGTTAGATGGATTAAAAAAAGCAACATAAAGTAACAATGCAGTATTTACCTCATTGAATCGATCATTTAACTCAAGCAATTGCATATCTATGATAGTATTATATAACTCGATAAAGTACCAATGTGAGTTTGTTATTTCTTTAACTCTACGTTGTAGTCTTTTTCCACTCACATACATATCATGCATATTAGGCACATCAATTTGATGATCTGCACAAAAAGCAAACACATCTTCTACAAAATAATTCCATTCATCATCCCTCATCTCTTAGAGTCTTTTTTGAGAAATATCAACTAGAGTAATAACATTCACAATATCTTGGTCTTTTTGTTGCAATGCTTGGGACAAGTCATTAATTATTTAGAATATTTATTTCATCAATTGCAAATCAAACACGAAGTCAAACGATCACATGTCATTTATTAAACGAGATGCTTCGCCCCTTTGATTAGAAATGTATTCCTTCTTTCATAATCACATGAAACACACCAATTATAGAATCAAACAAATTAATTAAACTCAATATAGTACCATTATGTGATCTCCAACGCCTATTACAAGGATGAATGAGAGTATTCTCTTGATTCAAGCCTCATCCGTTAGTAATTTCTTCATTTTTCAAGGCTTGAATAATCTTGGCAGCATGTTCCTCTTGTAAAATATCGTTTCGCTTGCAAGAACCTTCAACCACGTTAACAACATTAGAAATCAAATGAAGAGTTCACAAATAATATGTTTCTTGACCATGGCTATAGGAGCAAGTTGAAGTTAATGTGCAAAATAATGAACATAATATGTTGTTTTATTCACATTCAAGATGAGAGTCTTCAATCTATTAAATTCTCCTTACATATTACGTGCTCCATCATAACCTTGACCCTGTAACATGGATATGTTTAATCCATATGCAGTTAACAGATCTTCAAGTGCACCTTCAAGTGATAGAGCAATTGTGCTCTCAATAAGTTCACAACCCCAAAATCCTTTCAAGCACATGGTCGTTTCCATCTACAAATCTCAAAACAACGGCCATTTGCTATTTTGTTGACACATCACGAGATCATTAGGAAAAATAGAAAAGAAGCCATTACCAAGCTCTGTAATTACAACCTTGATTATTTCAAATGCATAAACTCTTATAATATCTTTTTAAATTAAAGGAGGTAATAACTCGAGATTTTCAGGAGCATTCTTGAAGGGCAACTCTTCTAACATCCTCATTATGGTTTGCAAGGAATTTCAAGAACTCAAAAAAATTAACTTGGTTGCTTGAATCCTCAGATTCATTATGACCACGAAAGACAAGTCCTTGGTTTAAAAGCTATCTAATACAGTCAATTGAAACATTTAGTCAAACTTTATATTTTGTTTTTGCTTCATCCTTCACTCTAACAATATTGGCCTCGATATATTATTTTTGATCGAGTAAATCTTTATATTTACTAAAATCTTGATTATAAGTACTATTAAGACCTCTCTCGTGCTTATAAAATTTATCTTTACACTTTCAATCATTAAAATCTTCACTCACAAAAACATTACCACCAAATTCATTTTTAAAAGATAACAATAAAGGCAAAAAGTGGGCATCTTTATTTATACTATATTCTAATCAACTAAATTCTTTGAACATTGTAGGATTGAATCTTCTCAATGTCCATTTGAAATCTGTTTGTGAAAATTTATCAAGATTGGATTGGCAAACACCATCCAAGTAGTTTTTTCAAGATAAATAGATTGCCTAGTGACTGTTATTTATTTTACTAAAAACTTTGCTCTATATTATTTCTTATATTACTATTTTTTTTATATTTTATTCTAATCTTTTCTAGTAATAATAAATATTGTTAAACATTTTTAGATTAATAAGTTTATATTTAATTTCTAGGACAATAGTATATTTTCTAGCTATAATTTAAAATTGATTTGGTTATATTATAAGTACAAAAATTTGAATTGAATTTTCTTTTACTCATTTCCGAAAGAATATCAACTCTTTACATAAGAGTCTCTCTAGACATCAATAAAAATTATCTGTACAATTTAGCAGATAAAGATTGTAATCACATTTTTCGGTTCCGACTAGTGTTATCAGAATCGGGTCTTACTGGCCAATTGAACCAGTTGAATAGGGAATTAGAGTGCCAACCCTCACAAGATCGTTAATTATGCACTCAATATTAATA
>MKEJ01065694.1:4098-16309 GCA_001753735.1 Embelia ribes
ACACTAAAAAACCCCGAAACACCCTTTACTTCACCTCGCGATTCGATCTAGGAGATAAACACGGATTACCAAGCACTTAGACATAAAGATGTTCTATTCCTCACGAAGAATAAGAATATCAAACTTGTTTTGATGTATAACAAAGGCACGAAAACCAAGGAACGAGAAATGAACGAGACGAAAGGTTAAACTTACCTCAAATCATAGCCTACACAATGGGAATTAAGAATATCTACTTTATTTTTACGAACGAGCTCGGGAATTAGATGATAATTGAATGAGAAGATTGAAGTTAACAAATTACCTCACCCTCTCTATATCTTTTCTGTTTTTTGGAAAGGGGAAAAGTGTAAGTTTAACTCCTCAAAAGGTATGATAAGGGTTAAAAGTAGTGGGGTCACGCAGTCTTGTCCGAGGGTTTGTTCGTCAGTTGTCGGTCGACGGACAGACCTCCGGACAACCCGTCGGATGCCTATCTAGCAAGGCCTTGGATGCCTTGAACTTACTGGAAATTTTAGGCCAAAGGTCCGACCCTTGTCCGACCGTCAAGTAGGCATCGGACACAATGAAAACACTCAAAAAAAGTTCTCAAGTTTTGGTCCAAGCAGATTTTTGGGTACTACATGAAACCATTACACTTTGTTATTCCCGAGTTTCTAGTTTGAGTTTATACTCACAACCTGAGTGTAATCGCTCTCAAACTACCCAAAACTCTGTCAAGAAAAATCAAAAGTTTATAAACTACTTCCCAAAGTACAAGGATAAATCACAAACAAATGAAATACTCACTCAAAATCTTTTGTTATAATGAAAATATAAAGTTTTTACAAATATTAACTTAAAAGGGGGGATTCTTGAACTTTTGGCTTTTTATTTTTGCTTGTGAGATGATAGGAATTGCAAGAGTTACTTCAATAGAATGATAACGAGTGTTTAAAACTGATTTGAACCAGACAAGTCGTACCCTATATCTGCAATAGGGCGAGAACATTAAGCCGTCGCATGCTATAATTATTGAACTTTGAAGATAATTCTTGTCTACCTTGCCTGACGACTTTGAGTCACTCGTTCGACGACTATCCGGTAATGGATAACCCGTCAGATACATGAAAATTTCCTTCGAAAATTTCAGCACTTTAATCCAAAAATATCAACTCTGATATGTGTGGTCCAGAGCTTTGTCTGGCGGCTCTATGTCTACGGATAGCCGTCAGACAGGCAAAAATCAACCTATTTGATTTTCCTCTAGCCGTAACAATTTGAATCCATTTTACACCATAAGGTTTTGTCTGTTTTGAACTTTTTACCACATTTCAAACTACAACACTAGATAAAAATATTAGTACAATATTAAGACAAGACTTGTAAACTTTTTACACTTTTGTTATCATAAAAAAAACATCTTTTTAATTTGAAATTAAAACCTTAGGGCATCATTCCTATTAGTGATTATAAAGCTCGTTTTCCTTTATATTTGTTTTATATTGATGTGTGGGAACTATCTCCCACGTGCTCTAGTAATGGGAATCTTATATTATATTTCTTTTGTGGATTCTTGTAACTGATTTACATGGCGTTTTCTAATTAAACAAAAATCTGTATTTGGGCAATTTCAAAAATTTATTGATAGAATGCTTAATAAAAAAATTTATTATTGTTCAATGTGATTGGGGTGGTAAATTTCGCAGTTTAAATAAATTTTTATTTGATCAAGGCATTAATAATCATTTAACATGTCCTCGTACCCATTATAAAGAATGGTGTTTTGTGGAACAGAAATATCGCCATATTGTTGAGACTGGTATTGCGTTACTTGGTAGTAGTTTTGTTCCCCTCCGCTATTGGGATGATTTTTTTTAATAGCTTGTCACCTAATTAATCAATTACCTACTCTAGTTTTATATAACAAATTACCTTACAAAAAATTATTTTCACACCATCCCAATTACACTATTTTTCGTGTATGCTTCTTAGGTATGGGCTACATCATTTTGGCTATTATTATTTAGGCCCAAAAACTGGCCACGTCTATTTGGCGTATCATGTCGTGTTTGATGAAAAGTCGTTCCCGTTTTGGAACATTAGCGCTTCGACATCAGGCCAAAAATTGGTTAACCCCACCTCAAACTCTTTGCCCTTTCTTATACGCTTGAATCCCCCAACCTACCTTCCGACCATACCCCTGTCCTTTCTTTCTCATCATCCTGTGACCTTCCAGCAGCCCCTCTCACCATCCATCTAGCCCTTTCAACTCCCCTTCCTCTTTGCCACCTTCCCCATCTGATCCAGTCGGGCCCACGATACCTTGTCACCCAGTTTTACCCCATTCTGTGGACGAAGGCCCCTTAGTCGTATTTGTTAGCCCTACCCCGTTGCCTTTTGCTCCCTCTGGCCGTACCCATACGATTCGTACTCATTCTTGCAATAATATTTTGATGCCCAAGCAATTCACATATGGTATTATTCAATAGCCTCTTTCGAGCTCTTTTACTATTATTTGTGATTCAATGGTTACTGAGCCTACTTGCTTTACTAAGGCAACTCGGTCTCCCTATTGCCAGGCTGTGATAACTGAAAAGTTTACTAGCCTTCTTCAGAATGGCACTTGGGACCTCGTTCTCTCAACTTTGCTTAAGAATGTTATTGGGTGTAAGTGGGTGTTTAAGATTAAGTGGAACCCCAATAATTTGATTGATCTCTACAAGGTATGTCTTGTGGTAATCTTGATTATGGCGAGACATTTGCATTATTTGTTAAATTGATTACTATTCATCTCATTTTGTTTATAGCAGTTTCTGTAGGATGGCTTATCTCGCAGTTGGATATGAGTAATTCCTTTCTCCATGGATACGTTGAAGAGACTGTGCTTATGTAGCAACCACTGGGGTTTGTGCATCTCTCGTTTCCTAACCATGTATGTGAGCTACGATGCTCACTATATGGTTTGAAATAGACATCCGGGCTTGGTATTCCTTCCTTAGTATATACTTGATCTTACATAGTTTTTATGGTAGTAGATCTGATTCTTTCACTATTTATTTTATATATATATCTGCTTTTGGCATTTATGTACTTGTGTACGTTGATGATATTATTACAGGATCTTGCTCTATTACTATATTTCGTGTGATTTCTGAGTTACTGGAGGAGTTTACGGTGAAAGACTTAGGTCATCTCCATCATTTTTAGGAGCTTAGTATGTTTTCCACTGATGATAACTTATTTCTTTCGCAATAGCTTTATATTTATGATATTTTTCGTTGTATGAACATGGTTGCTGCAAAACTTATTTCTTCCCCAATGGTTGCTTTATCACGCTGTCGAGGTTTGATGTGCTTTATTTGATGATCCTATCTTATTTTGGAGTACTGTGGGTGCTCTTCAATATTTATCTATCACTTAGCCGGACATCTCATTTGCGGTTAATCACGTTTGTCAATTTCTTCACTAGTCGTTTGATGTACATTGGGTTGCGGTAAAACAAAATTTTCAATACTTGAAACACACCTTGCATTATGGGCTTCTTATTCATTGCACCACTTCTTTTCAGTTACAAGTTTTTTTAGATGCTGACAGGTCAGGTTGTCTTGATGATCGTCGGTCGACAACTGGCTACTGTGCTTTTCTTGGGCCGAATCTTGTTTCTTGTTCATCAAAGAAACAAGACTCCATTTCACTTTCTAGTAGCTGAATATCGGGCCTTTGCGTATGCTATTATTGAGCTTCTTTTGATTTGCTCGCTTTTGCGGCATGTCTTCTCCTACACCTCCATTCCTTTTTGTGATAACATAAGTGCCACGTATCTTACTTCAAACCCCGCATTACATGCTCCTACGAAACATATTGAGATTGATTATCATTTTGCACATAATTTGGTTGCTAGCAAGTTATTGAATGTTTCCTTGGTTACTAGTAAGATCAGCTCATAGATGGGCTTACTAAAGCTATTATCTCTTCTCGCTTTAAGAGTATGGTGTTAAATCTCAACCGTCGTACAATACCATTTCGATTGCAGGTGTGTATTAAGGAAACATATTAGCAGATTTTATATTTTATATCTCCTAGTTGGGTTGTCTCCTACGTAGGTTGTAATTATCCCTTTTATATTTCCTAGTTGGGTTGTTGCCAAGTTGTTGTACATTTATATATATATGCATGTATTTTGTTGGATCGTTGTAGTTCTTTCTATAATATTTGTAAGAAGTTGTAAGTGTTGTAGCTAGTTGTAGCTGTCAGGAAATGGTAGATGTTGAAATATGTATCTTCTTCATTTCTTTATCTATTTGCAGGCTCGTGCCCCTGAGTTTTAAGGATGAAAATTTGGGACGCGACAGATTATCGTTGAAATTAAGTTTTATTTTCTTTCTTTTCCGTATCTCACGTTCCTGTGTTTCTTGGAATTTGGCACATGATAGGTTGGTATCAAAGCTAACGGGGGTACAAAAACCTAGGCATTTTAGGGTTGGGGTCTACTGATAAGTTATGAGTGATTAGCGAGTCAAGTTCGTTAGTAATAGTATAAGTTATGTGTTTGATGAGTGTTAGATCATAATGTGTGACATTATGATATATTCATGGTACAATATATATATATATATATATATATATATTTGTGTGTGTGTATATATATATGTATATATATTTGGGAGCTAATATTTTTCTTATTAATGGCACGAGGTAGAGGCGATCATCGTGATGGTCAAGGAAGTCCAATGTCGAACCCCAAATCCCGGATACCCAGGGGACTCGAATGTTTTCCCCTTTTTTTAAGAAAAGGAAAAGAAAAATATAGTTTTTAAGAAAAATGAAAAGAAATGAGAAACCACTAATTCACTACTTAACCAATACTTTTCTATAGGATTCATATCAGAGCGCGCATAAAGGTAAAATATACATATAATATGTCATAGTATATAAGACCATCATCAATAATAAATTAACTCCTTATTTACATAATACATAAGCATCTTGCTTGATATAGAATATAACATATTACACTTTGTTCTTGCCTATAATATGATCTACTAGGAGCAACAACAATGTCTAATACGCAAAAAGATACAACAACTACAGCGTCAACTATAATACATCAACTAGGCCTCAAATGAATAACAACCATTCTATGAGGCTAAACAAAGTATAATAAAAGTAAGTCTATTATATTCAAAAGTATCTACAAGAATGCACGTCCGAGTTCTATTAAGGACGACTATCACCAACATCCACACATGTAATACATTATATACAAAAAAATATATAAAATGAACATATGAATTATATTACTAAATAACACAATAAACTAGAAGCTATGCGATGCATCGAATGTGTAAAAGTAATCTAACAACATCAAATGCAGTGTAATGCAATAATTATGCAATGCAACACACCCACACGACTACTCATACCCCGACACTATACCACCACACCCCACAACAACATGACTAAAAGTTGCGACAAGTTTTATTTCCCTTTTAAAAATAAGGGACTACTTGGTAGACCCTTGCTATGATCCGCCACTAGCGGCGATGCGATCAAGTCTTCAATAATCTGCTATTAACAGTGACTGAATTATTGGTTATCTCTGTGCAGGTTTTCCAACTTTAATGGTAAGGCACCAAGCCTTCTCTTTAAAAAATTTCATCCCACGTACGAAAACATTTGATACTTGTCCCGAAAAGAAACATAAAGGGACTCAACCCTTTATGAATGCAATACAACACTTTATATTCAAAAATCACTTTCAAAGACTCCATTTTAATAACTTCATGTACACATTCCCACATTAATTCATTTTTCCATATAAAAGCCTTACTTTGGTAAATTCCACATTTAAAACACTTCCGCATCACATTTATACTAAGTATTTCTTAACTATTCCATTGAAAAAGGCCCACATTAACACATCTATCTTGAATGCCAACATATTCCATGATTGTTTACATATAATTATGAATGCATCACATTTAACATATCATTAATAATTAACACATAAGAAGAATAACATAAAAAGTAATATATCCAGCATAACCCAAACATAAAACCAAAACACGTTACATCTATCGAGGCATCACACAAAATCACATTTAGGTTATTATTTTGCAGTTTACTCATACCTTAATCCAAGCTAGAAGACCCCCGAGATGTCATCCGAGAAAATCCCCAAATCCACCCTCACTTTACCTCACGAATTGATCTAGAAAACGAGTTCGGATCATCATAAACCTATATATAAACACGGTCTACACGAGATGAGAAATAAGAAAAATAATTTTATTTTGACTGACAATAGAAGCACATAAAATGAGGTATCGAGAATGAACAAGACAAGGGACAAAAACTTACCTTAAAAGAATGCCCTCGCTCTAAGGAAGGCAAATATCCAAAAATATTTGACATTCGAACACCTATTGTAACATTCCTGAAATTATGAGTAAAATTTTCGCAAATAATAATATTATATAATGCATTATAATATTATTATTGTACGAATGGCAAGGCCATAGTGGGGTGTCGTGAGTAATATATAGAAACTTATGACTTATGAGATTAGTCATTATATATTCTAAGTATTGAAGCACCTTAGACGTTTTTATTGAGCATTGTGAGTATTAGTGAGTTAGATTGTGGATAGCATAGAAAGAATAATGATGAGGAATATTATTGCGAGTTAAAGTGAACATGAGTATTATGAAAATGGTGAGACTCGTGAGTTGATGTGAGAATATAGTGAGAATTGTGAGTTAATATGGTTTTGAGTGGGTGTTGGTGTTGAAGGGTGTATGACTATTAGTGTTGCTACTTCGACAAAATTGTACGAGGTTTGACCTGCCCGGTCAAGTCGAGGAGGTCAAGGGGGGTCTCCCCTTGCGAGGTGCGGGACAACGCCCCGGTAGAAAATTTTGAGAGAATGGGCATGAGATAACCCTTAAAAATCTGCGTTTTTGGTGAACTGGCATAGTCTGGGTGTGCCGTTCAAAAGGCAGTGTCGTTCGAATGGTAACCTAGATGCCGTTCGAACAACATTCTCGGATCAGAACAGTTTCAATTTCCAGACTTAAAACACATGTGAGGAGTGTTATTTTGCCATTTCCAGTGAACACTCAGTGAAAAGAAAAAGAGAGTGACGAAAGGGGAGAGAGAAACTTGTGAGAGTGAGATCATTTAGCTCGGGGGCTCAAATCCGGAAACGAGTGGCATATTCGGACTCCCTGACACCTAGGCTACATATTGACGTAAGTTTCTCTTCCTATCTCTCTCGTTCCTAAATACTCTCTCGTTCCTAAATACCTAGATTTGCGTGCTAGGTCCGGGTGTTGAAATAAAGTTGATAATTGCACTCCTCATAATTTATACAACAATATTGTCTATAAATTCATAATGATTTATTGCCATTTGATAGATCAAATTCTAGGCCAAGATTGGCGCTGAGTTGGGACTTTTGGATGTGGGCTTGTGTGGAAGCTAATTAAGAATTGTGGGGGTGCAAGTAGTCGACAAAATATATACGTATGTGTGAGTTTGGCCGAGAACCCAATTGTGTGATTATGGTTAATAAGTGAGCTTTCTAATGGGTGTTATTTATGCTAATTATTATGCGTTAGAATTAGTGTAAATAAATTGAAATCATGACGAGACGATTGTTATGTATTACGTTGGGATAATATGTATACTTATTTGAGATGTGTGATTACATATTACTAGTGTGAAGTGTGTGAAATGCAATGAAGTGGGAAATTATGTGATTATGTGAGTACTATAGGAATTACATATATGGAGACGTATGTAGTTCATACATGTGAGTAATGTGAGATTATGTGGGTTGACATGAAATATTTATTTTCAAGGCGTATTTATTTCATGTTAGGGAGTTTGTGAGATTATTCAATTACGTGAGACTTATATACTTGATACATGGAGATGTATCTTTATGATGTTAGTGAGCATTGATACATTGCGGGATTTATTATAGAATGATTATCAAGATGTTTCCATTTCATATTGTGAGCATATTTTCATAACATGTAATATTTATGTAAATCGTGAGTTTTGATAATCAATTTTATCAAAGTAGGAATTTGAAAATGATTTCTTTTCAAAAGTGAGACTTGCAAGTAAGTGAGTCAAATGTGGGATTTACAAGAAAAAGTGAGACTCGAAGCTTATTACGAGAAAAGTGGGTTTTGTGAGAATTTGAAATAAAGATTTGAAAATGAGATTCATGCGTGAGTTGCATGCATTGTGGGATTTGAGTCATCTTCTCTTTCTTTTCGGGACAGTGTCAATTTTTATAACGTGAGTAATCCGGGCAAGGTAAGGGCCTGGGCCCTACCTTGAAAGCCCGAAGTCCAATCAGGAATTCACTATAATATGCCTAACAGTGGATCTCGTGAGGGGCAAATTATAGACTATAATCTACCTACAATGAGTATTTTGGGAGGTAAATTATAGGATAGGATCTAAGCAATAGATCTATAATATTTTTATGCAAACCATGAGCGGCACTTGTTCCAACTTTTATAGTGAGATTGTGGAGTTGTGAGTCTTTGCGTGAGTTGTATGTGTGGGCATGTATGAGTTCATGTGGGCATTGCATTGCATCAATTCGCATTGCATCTTATTACAATCATGATGTGGTATAGATATTGCACTTGCAAGCATTGCCCAACATCACATGTATCATCGTTTTTTGGAGACTAACTCGTACACATCATATTTTAGATACATATTTTCGTGGGATGTATTTTGTATATATTAGTGAGATATCAGACAGGTTATATATTTTGTGCCCAAGGAGCTTCGGTATTACATTCCGTTGTTGCTCCATTAGTGAGAAACTATGTTAGGAGCAAGATTGAAATGTAATACACCTTATCTGACGATTTGGAGTAGGTAGCTCATTTATATGTTGTAAACAAGGAAGTTTATATATATTTATCTTTCATTGATATTTGTTTATGCGCACTCTGATGAGATATGATGTAGATGTGAGATGTGAATGTGGGTTATTAGTGTGAATTCCCTATTTTGTTTTCAAAGCCAAAATAAAGTTTTTGTTATCTGTTATTTAAAAAGGAAATGCACCTACTCTCAGATATTTCTAGCGGGTTCGGGGCTTGCCTCGGGTCTTCTGGGAAATTGAGGCATGATAGGTTGGCATTAGAGCAGCCTAACCAGGTGTTAGCAATATAAATGCATAAAAAATAATTAGTTGATATTTTGATCGAGTAATCTTGGAACTAAGATTGTATTTATAAGTTTTGTACTTGTAAAATGTATTCAATTCTTTGTGTAACTTTGTAAATCAATTAAGACTTTTTCAATTATATATGCATGAGTGCTTACATAAATTAAGAGTTAAATTATACAATAGCTAGCGTGTCTTAAATATATATTGAAGATAATATATTGTGGATGAGATTATTAAATAAGTATTTAATATAATTCGTATTCTTCTAATCTATTTAAATCTATCTTTTACTAATTTAATAATCACTAACTTAAATCCCTAATAAATATATCAACATCATCTTTTGAAAATATGATTCATATTATTATAATCTATTTAAATCTATATTTTATTAATTTGATAATCATCAATTTAAATATTTAAAGATAGGATATTATCTCTTAATAAAAATATGTGCAAATTAAGATCGATTAAATTACAATTTTGGACATGGTGACTTTTTCAATAAAGTTATAAAGTGAAAGACATTCTTGGAACGAAAAATGTATGAAATATTTTGTAGAGTTGCTACTTTTTAATATTTAATTAGATATTTAAATCTATCTTTTATTAATTTGATAATAATTAATTTAAATATTTAAAGGTATAATATTATCTCTTAATAAAAAAAATGCAAATTAATATCAATTAAATTACTGTTGTAAGTGAAATTATGTGAGAACTCTTAGAACTATTACTATTATACATGAAATTACGTGACCCAAATAAAATTACTCTTGAAACTATGGAAACCATTCATGTAATTATCCCTAGCATAGTTTTTAAAAACGGGATATTGAATTAGATATTGGATAAGTGATAATATTTATATTTTGTTAAATACATTATTACCCTTATTTGGTTCAATTTATCAACTAAAATAACTGTATTTTTGTAATAGTAAGGGAGATATTTTCGAATTGTAAAATGAATAAAATTTCAGGGTCTTCACGCTTTTATAATAGAGTTATATTATATATAATGAAGCCATCTCACTACAAAAAATTGTGGATTTAGCAACCACTATTCAGCGACCACCAGCAGTGGTTTCTATTTAGCGTCTACTTACGTTTCACATTGCGATGAATAAAACAAAATAAAATTTACGACCAACTTAGCATCACATTCACGTCCACACATTCCCCAACCACATTAGTGGTCGCTAAATTGAGGTGGAAAAATTACGCGCCATAGCTACCGACCATATTTCATCCACATTGCATCCATTACGCGGGAAAAAATGTGCACCATAAATTGTGATCTTGGATTTTGGGCGTCATATTTAGCGACCACATGGCTACCACAAGTATTGCAAGTAAATTACTGCTGGAAATCTCCTTGGGGCGGGAAAACTCGCTCCATAAACAGCGACCACATATATGATAGCCAAATTTGGCGATCACTTTGCGACCAACTAGGTAGTTGCTAAAACTAATTTTATATTTTTTTAATTCAGTCATTTCGTTTAGGGTGTTAAGAGGCGGTGCGATACATCGTAGTCGTCGCTAAGTGGATGGAAAATGTTATATAATGTAATTATTATGAATATCGTACTTCAAATTTGTGTCACTTTAAAATAAGTGTGGCTAAATTTAGCCACTTTAAAATCCTATCAATTTACATGCACCAGTACACGTATGTAGACAGAAAATGACCATACATATACAAAAATTTACTTCTCATCGAGAGGGTATAGGTGCGGGTACGGTACTCTAGTACCCACCCCGCCCCGCACCCGCACCCGCATCCGCATCTGCACCCGCATATATATATAAGGAAAATAATTAAGTTTACAGTAGTAAACAAGAACACATGCAGATAATGATTTACTTAGTAAAAGACAAAATAACTTTTCAAGAGTTTCATTTAAAATAATACTAGTAATATGTTAATGTTACGTTGGAAAAAGTTAAAGGCTTACAACATTGTGAACAAGTTGCTAATTTTGTTTCCAAATACAGTGACTAAATAATCTTTCTCCTAAATTAAAATCCTCGTTATCATTCTCCTAAATCTCTCTCTCTCCCTCTCTCTGTGGCCAGCAGCAGCAGAAGAAGACCAGGAGATGCTCTACCATCATCATAGCAAATCTCTCTATCAAGTAACTACTTTGCTCTCTTTCTCTCTCCATCTCCATATTTTGATTTGGGATCTGCATGATCATCAAGACCTGATCTTTTCAATTGTCCTAATGAGGGATTCGTTTGTTGTACTGTATGTATCTACATGGTACTTTTATTCAATTCTAACATCATTAAAGATATTGTTATTTTAAGAAATATCTTAGTAATTTCTTTAAAATATTAAAACTAATCATATATTATATACTGAAATGGAGAAATATATTATGACCTATGCTGAACCAGGGTTTTATAGTTTTTAATATAATAAATTAACATTGTGATAAAGAAATTTTGAACAGTATATTTTACCACTTAGAAATCTGATGCAACATTTCTCTTTAAGATTTCTAGAAAGAGAAGTTCCGCTGTGAAACATTTCTATTCTTGATTTCTCAATTGAAAAATTAAATTAGAAAATAGGAAGAGTGGAAAAAGACCAGGGGAATGTTCCAAGTCATCTAGAAGATTGTTTTTCTCCAAGCAAGAAATATAATAAGTGACTGCAGTTTTACCCTCATCTTTTTTCTAATTTTGTGGACCTTTTCTTTTATTATTCTGAATGCTATTGTTTGGTGTTATATGTTTATCATTCTTCCATAAATTGACTTTGGGTTGACCCTTTTCTGGTGGTGTTCTTGCTTCTAACTGCTGTGTAGACTTGGCCAATTATTGTACATGATTTTGTTATGCTTCTTTTCAATAAAATGTTTGTTATTGTAATTGCTACCCATTGTAAAGGAAAAATGAACCTAATTGCATCAGTTGTGACCTTGTTATTCTAATTTAAGAGGAAAATGTTCGAATTTCAAGAAATTATACTCACATTTTTAATTATATTCTTAAATTTGTATAGTTTTTTTTT
>MKEJ01065701.1:0-23068 GCA_001753735.1 Embelia ribes
TATTTTTAATTCGTGTTCTGGTAATTCAGGTGCAGGTTTTTCAATTTTTTTTGGGTAATTCGGATTCGAGAAATTCGGATCGGGTATTTCCCGAATTACCCGAATACTCACCCCTAGACAGAATCCAACTTCACGAATAGATGGTCATGGTTTTGAATCTTTCCTTTACCTTGAACTTTCAAAAAAAACGACAAAAGTACTAATTTGTAGAATGTTTTTTAAGCAAGAGTGGTGATCCAGATTAATTCGCATCCAAATAATTCAAATACTTATTATAAATTGACAAGTAAATAACAAGCAGAGGAGAGATAATTAATAATACTATGCAAAACATTGAAAAATTAAATTATTGGCTTGTTTATCAATTTATCTTTGACGTTCGCATCATTGTTGTACGAATTGATTTGGATTAAAACTATTCCCCTGTTTTGAAAGGTAATTAGGTTGAAAAAACGTTAGTAGTTGTGTGTTCTTTAATAATTGTCTGATGTGGCCCTTTCATGTTTCACAACAATGAATCGTTAAAAGTAGTGTGGCTGACACATTGGTATTGAGAGTTTCGTTCGTTACAATTGTTAAATAAATTAATTAATTAATTTTTATTTAAAAAAGATGTTAGATATGTTTATTTTTAATTTTTTTTTATTTATACCAAGATAATCAATAAGATTAGCTTAAAAATTGAGAAGATAAATGCTATCAAAAATTTAAAAAAAAAAATTGATAAATTAGCGCCTATAAGTTGCAACCAAACAAGCCTGAGTACTTTATTATTTCGCATGCATAAAGATAGAATGTTAAAGACTAAATATAGTCCAATTGATGAATGACAAAAATTTATAGTATTGTCCTAAAAGCGGACCATAATTCATTTTAAAGTATTATTTATCTATTCAGCTTGAGAGATACCTGGACGTTGATTACTTACTTCCTTGGTGTGCGCTACTAAATTTACTTATAATAGAATGCTGAAGACTAAATGTAATCTGGATCGATGAATAATAAAGCTATTATGGGTGTAAAAGTAGATGACCATTGCTTCAATCGTGTTCTTAATCTATTAAGCTTGCTAGCTACTTACAGAGTGAGTACTTACTTCCTTTGTGTGCACAATTAGCTGCTTGAATACAATCTTAAGACTAAATACAATCCAGATCAATAAATAACAAAATTTATTTGGATGCATATTTTATATATATAAGTATGTATGATTTTTCTACATATATCAACTCAGGATTTGACAAATAGGGAAATGCTATTAAGTATGATTTTTATATGCTAATATTAATTTTCTATCTCCTATGTGTCAATTACTAAATGAAAGTATGTAGAAAAATCTTCTATACTTGTACATATAAGATCTCCATCAAATTTCTTTTATGGCCATAAAAGTAGACAATATATACATACATGGTTACAAAAGGCTAATTTACTTCGATAGAGGCACCACGTCGCCCTCTTGATATGATTTTTATCATTTGTGATGACCTTCAGTCGATACTAATGACGAAGTACTTCACATTTTTATTTTAAAATTTGAGACCATTATAATTTTTTCTAAAATTATAGGAACTGAATAGAAGATCTGTTGAAACTATGGGGGACCATTTGATGGAATTGCTCGATATTAAATCAGAGCAACTGACAGGACATAATTTTCTACAAAAAATTTTATATATTTTTTACGTCGATCAAAATTGATCAACTGACTGATATTTATTAGAATATTTACCATCTCTTTTCCCCTCTATTCTCTTTGGCCTTGTTGTCTAACAATTTATATATGTATATATGCCATTGGATACGATCTAATTTTATACGTCACGGAATCAGATTCAATGATGAAAAATAAATTAGTAATAAGATAGAAAAGGAAGTAATTTTGTAATTTTTTTTATAACCATTTGATTAATTTTGATCCAGTTGTCTAAACCACATGTAAATTTTTTTTTGTAAGAAATTATATACTTGTACCATGTATGGGACGTGACAATTAAGTCAAAAAATAATATAAAATAATAATAATAATAAAAATATATATATATATATATATGTATGTAAGGCTTTAGCACTCTCTCTCTCTCTCTCTCTCTGCTTACTGATGATCGGTCAAGGGTTTTGAGGTGTGGGATAATGGAGAATACAAGGCTCGTGGGGTGGGATACTCATGGATTTCATACTATGCAAGGTATATTACAATAATCAAATTAAATCCGATTTTTAGGTTTAAATTTGATGTTTATCGGCTCAATTTATGTTATTTTTTCTGTTTGGTGGATTTATATTTAAATCGTGATAGGATTATTTTTTTTAAATTCAATTTAATGTTTTGCTGCTCAATTTATGTTAATTTTTCTATTTGATGCAATAGTGTTATGATTTGATGTCTAGTTACTCAATTTAAGTTAATATTTGCTATTCGGTCTATTAGTATTAGAATCATTATTTTTCCATTTCATTTTGATGTTTATTAGCTCAATTTATGTTAATACGTGCCACTCGGTCTATTAATATTTGAGTCATGATTTTTTTATTCAATTTGATGTTTAGCAGCTCAATTTATGTTAATTTTTTTATTTCATGGATTAATATTGGAATCATAATATTTTGATTCAATTTGATGTTTAGCTGCTCAATTTATGTTAATTTTGGTATAATTATGACGAACTAAAAGCCCCTCATTTGGAAAATTGAAGTGTTTGGATTTGATGTGGTTGATGCTAGGGTTGCTTAAAATTGGGATGTTAAAAGATTAATTTGTTGAATGATTGGATTGAGGTAGAGTTGAATATTTCCGTACTATGGAAGGTATATTGCTATAATTGAGTATTTATTTATTTTTGGATTTGTTTGTGCTTGGTGCTAGTATTGCTTAAAATTCAAGTGTTAAAAGATTAAATATTTGAATGATTAAATCGAGGTAGAGATTAAGGAGAAAAGAGACAATTTCTTTGCAAGTATATTTTATTTGGTTGGTTTAGAAAATTCGAAAGATTCGATTTGATGTTTTGGAGCTCAGGTTTTGTTAATTTAGTTCTTTGTTTAGTTTAATTCTTGGATTTACGACAAAGTGAAAATAGGTACTTTGTAGATTTAAGTGTTCACAGGTTGCATTTATTGTGCATGATGCTAAGATTACTAAGAATTTGAGTGTTAGAGCTTTAGTTAGTTGAATGTTTGGATTGAGTTAGAGTTTAAGGGAAAAAAGGGAAAATTGTGTGCAAATGTTATTTATTGGGTTGGTGTAGAAAATTTGGAGTTATTGTCGTAATCATTGTCTTCTAATTTTTCAGGATCCATTTTTTGTTGGGGAGCTCAAAATTTATTAATAATGCTCTTCAGTGTGCTGATAGCCTGATACTATGATTTATGACAAAGTAAGAATACTTAAATTGCAAAATTAAGTGTTACAGCCGAAGATGTTCAATGGTGGATTTGTCGTGCTTCATGCTTGCTTAAAATTTTACTGTGAAAGATTAATTAGTTGAACGATTGGATTGAGTTAGAGTTAAAAAAGGAAGGGGAAAATTTGCCTGCAAATGTTAGTTATTGGGTTTGTTGTCTAGAAATTTGTTAGGCATTATTATAATCATTAGCTTCCAATTTTTCGGATTCAATTTGATGTTTCTGATCATTTTTTTTAATTTTTTGCTATTGGGAGTGATCAAGTTCTTGTTTCATTATGAAGTAACAACTAAGTAGCTAATTTCAGATAGGATTGCTCAAAATTTCAGTGTTAAAGCTGAATTAGTTCAATCTTTGGATTGTTGTGCTTGGTGATAGGATTGCTCAAAGTTTAAAGGTTGATCTAGTTGAATGTTTGCATTTAATAATATAAGGAGAGAAGAGGGGAATTTCTGTGCAAATGATTTTATGGGTTTGGTTGTCTGGAAAACGTGGATGTGGTTTGTTTTCTTTGACAGTCTAAGGTCCTTGGCACATTTAAAAGAATTGAGAGGGAAAGGTATGATTACTAGGCTATCATTGGATTTGGTTTGATGTTTGGGAGCTGAACTTAAAAATTTCGTTCTTTAGTATGTTTATTTTTTGATCAAGGACAAAGTGAATGAAGCTGATTTGCTGTGCTTGAGCTAGGATTCCTAAAAAACTTAGTGTTAAAGCTCGATTATTTCAATATTTTGATTGAGTTGGAATAAAAGATGGTTATGTGTCAATTTATTCGGCTATTGTTTTCTTCCAATTCCGTTTGATGTTTGGGAGCATAGTTTTGTGAATGTTGTTTTTTGGAATGTTCAGAACATGAAGTTTTGACAGCATTTTCGGAGCTACTTTGCAGTTCTTGGTGCTAGGATTCCTTCTAATTTAATTGCTATAAATTAGTTTTTCCAGTATCTACATTTTTTTGGATTGAGTTGGAATATGAGGAGAAAAAGGGACATGTGTCTAGAATAATCATTTTACTGGGTTCATTGTCTATAAACTTTTGGAGTTTGGATGGAATATTCATGTCATATTGCAGTCTTAGTCCCCAGACTCCCCCTTCGAACAAATGAGAAAATGTTCATAGAGATGGCACGATGATTGATGATGACATTATGACATGCTTTTCTTGGTATTCAAAAATTAGAATACGTTCCGAGATTATAATCAACATTCATTCTGTTTGTGATACTTGTAAATTGGAAAAAATGCAGCTCTAGATCAAAGGTGTTTGCAGTTTTGTTCACACTAAAATATATTTGTCTGGGCAAATACCATTTCTAGATGTGAGTAAAATGAATTTGTGCTTTCTGTCCTCTAATTCAGTAAGCTTACATAGAGCTAGTTTGGTATTGCTGTTTGTCGCCTGCTTCCACGTTTTTTTTTCCTCATAAATTGTAGCCTGAAGTGTTTGGTGAATTTTAAAACACCTACTTTTCATTATCTGCTTCTACTTTTCCAAGGGTGATTTTTGAAGCAGCCTTAGGGGTGTTTTGAAATGCTACTTCTGCTCTCCCTATCACTAATTACCAAAGTAACCTCAATCATATTTACTGCATTCCCCTTATGTATCTACTTTTGTCTTTTTACAATAAAAATACCACTTTACTAAACAAAACACTACTTATCAAAGCAACGTTCAAAATTTATTTACCAAGCACCAGGATTATACCCACTTTCATAATCAGCTCTTAAGAATAGCTTTGAGAAGCAGATTTTGAAAAACACTAGTATTACCTAGGCCATAGTCCTCTCTAGGCCCTCTGAGTGGCAGAAATTGTTTGTGCTCTTGCTTGCTCGATTATACTCTTGCTTGCTAAATGTAAGTTAGAAAATTTGCTAAAATGCTGGATGTTGAGTAATCATATACTGGAAAATGAAATTGTTGGATTATGATGTAATTGCATATTTTAAGACACATTTATGCCATCAAATTGTAATTGGATTGATTAAGTTTCCCTATGTACAAAATGAGAATTGAATGTGAGAATTATTACTTCTCTACCATTCACCCATGTTTGCTCAAATTGCATGGATGGTGATTTCACATTGATACTCATGTCCTCAAATGACTGAAATTTCTATTATATAATGTGACTTGGTACAATATATGTTCACAAGTCATGGAAGAAGCTAATTGATTCTTCATTGGACAGATTTGGATTTGGGTAGCATTATGAAGGAAGCAAGGGCAAGATGGTTGCGTCCAAATGAGATCCACGCAATTCTTTGCAACTATAGTTATTTCAGCATCAGCGTAAAGCCAGTTAATTTTCCAAAAAGTAAATACTGGTGGTACTGTTACTAGATAGCATAATCACATTGTTGTGGCAGATTGATATTAACTCAATTTGCACTCATATCAATAATTTAGTGTCAATTTAGAGCCTGTCAACTTTATAAAAGTACGTTTGATTGTATTTTTCTGAGTACTGAATGACCAAATCCATTTCCCTCGCAGTGTTAGAGGTGACCTCTTTATTCCTAGACTGTGTTGTCTTTTAGTGAGAAGAGAAATTGGATTTGGAGTACCCAGACCTATAAAAGTGGTCGTGGTTTTTGTGAATACGTGCCAGGAGTGCTGATTTCTCTCCGGCTACTAGAATACAATATGTATATCAGTGTAGAAGAACTGATAATTTTAGTTGCATACTGATAAAATATTAATCCCATGACACGTAAGAGCTTCTAATTTTTTCTTTTTATGAAAAATAGGCGGTACAATCATACTGTTCGACCGGAAAAAACTCAGGAATTTCCGCAAAGATGGTCATAACTGGAAGAAGAAAAAGGACGGGAAAACTGTCAAAGAGGCTCATGAACACTTGAAGGTACGATTTTCCAACTGGTACAAGGTTTTATTGGCTTCAGAGATTTATTTTCTCAATGGTTGCAAAAGTAGATGATGGTGTTCCTTTTGGTTTTATAATTATCATTTCATGGTCTAAGAGTTGGCAAATTTCCATCTGTTGTTTATTGCATGATGATTCATATTTGTCCTTGGTTTTTGGTTTCATACTTTAAACATTCTTTAGAGGGAAAATATATGTATTTTTCTTTTAGTTGTGTTTCATGACAACTTTCTTAGATGGTACTTTTAGCCACTATCTTCACTTACATGCTTTCTCCATCATTTATGTATATATTCAGATTTACCATCATTTTTCAGATTGATCCTGGACTGATATCTGGTATTGCGACCATTTCTCGTTTTGTTTGGCCATGCTCAGGGCTAGGAAATGCTTTACTTTCTTCATCTCCAAAACAATCTAATGAGGATCTTGCTTATTTTGCTAGTAGGATTTCAATTTCTGCAATAGTCGAGCACCCCTATTTTAATTATATTTCCAGGGTGAGGGAGTGACTAGCTGTTTGAAACTTGGTTATGAGCTGCTAGTGCCACTTAAAACTAAACATTGCAGCCCTCTATTCTCTAGTACAAAATAGTTTTAGTTAACCTTTTATATTAAGCGTTCCAATCGCAATTGTTTCAAGTACAGGTGGGTGATGAAGAACGGATCCATGTATATTACGCTCATGGGGAAGATAATCCGACATTTGTCCGTAGATGTTATTGGCTTCTTGACAAGTATGAAATTATGGTTTATGCTTACTATGTAATGTTTAGGCAATGTTTACTCATTGGCATGCAAACAGACAAAAGTGCCAATTTGAGTTTTAACTTGGTTTGGAATCGTTTTCAGGGCTCTGGAACACATAGTTCTTGTTCATTATCGTGAAACTCAGGAGGTTAGTTTCTCCTACCTCAGGAAATCTCTTCACAGTTTATAGGATTCAAAATATTTAATTTGAATTAATTATACATATTTAATAAGAGATGAAATACATATGTAAATTTACTAGTCATTTGCTCAAAGTCGTAGGCATGTTTGGCCTAAAGATGAGCAGTTAAAGAAGTCCAAAAAAAAAAAAACCCGTGAATAGTTATTCTGATGTTCAGTTGAATGACCTTGTGCCTCTTTATATGCTTATCAAAGAAAAATTTTCAAACCTTTTCTTATTGGGAAAAATAATTATATATGAAAGCTCGAGTGGCCTCGTTTATGAGACTTGCTCCTTTGACTTCCCAAGTTAAATGGTAAGAGTATGCTGAGTTATAGGCAAGATTCGGCCGATCGGCGACATGAGTGGTCTATGTATTTATCTTCACGTCCTCTTTTGGAATCGTTTTCTGGTGCTGACTGTCATGAATAATTTGCAGGGGACTCCCACAACACCTGTATCTTCATACTCTAGTCCAGGTGTCTCTGATCCATCTATAATCTTATCAGATGAGACTGATTCTGTGGGTGATCCAGTGCTTTATACTGACGAGAATTCACAGCTAGGTAACTTTTGTAGAGCTTTTACTACCACAACCCTGACAGTTGATAATTGGAAGAAATATATTTCCGTCTTACTGTAATGGAAGATGTGTGGAATAAGACAATGAGTTCTTTTTGTATATTTCTTTTTTATTAAGACTATTCTTAACTTTCCCACCTTTAAATTTTCCTTGGCAATTTAACAGAGCCTGGTAACAGCATGACCCTCTTGAATCATGAAATGAGGCTTCATGAGATCAATACTCTTGAATGGGAAGAGCTTGTGGTGCCTGACGATCGTAACAAGTTCAGCGGACCTGATGGAGGTGGATAATTTGATGCTTCAGTATTTGAATTAGGAGACAGTTTACTTATATCTTTGTTATAACTCTTAGCAGTTGATTTCATTTTTACTCTGTCTTAACTTTCAGCTGCAGATACGTCTTGCTTTGATCAGCAGGATCAGTTAGGAACTAATGAACTATTAAATAATGTATGTAAATCTCTCTTTCCCCTTCTTTCTCTTGTGTGCTTGCAATGTGGTTTTTTTGTTCCAATCTTTAGTAATGAAGGTTGAATGTTAAGAATCATCATTGTAATGGCTTATATAAGCAGGCTACCTTGCTCCCTGCCGGAAAATCACCTCCACCGCCAGAAAGTTCTTCTGGGATTCTCTTGGAGCCAGCATATGTCAGAAACTCTGCCCATTTTAATGCATTTGACAACCTTGGCATTCCGATAATGGATGGCCAAACCAATGCAAATTTTCAAACAAGAAATTCGTTGAGCGTTACGGGCGAGGATGGTTTGGAAACTCAAGGGAGCTTTGGAAGATGGACGAACTATATTATGGCTGATTCGCAAGAGCCATTAGACGCTTCAAATTTGGTAGCTTCACTTCCAAATGATGATCTTCAGTCATCTATTCCCAGTCAAATATTCAGCATTACTTGTGTCTCTCCTGCATGGGCATTTGCAACTGAAAAGGCAAAGGTAATTTATTTTTTGCATAAGTTTGTAATTATTTGGTTTGATTATTCATGTTGTAAACATTTTCATTATGTTGGACTTCTAATGTTTCCTCTTGCAGATCCTCGTCACTGGACTTTTTTATGAAGGGCACCTAGATCTTGGAAATTTCAACTTATTTTGTGTGTGTGGAGATTCCTGTAATCCTGTAGAAATTGTCCAACCTGGAGTACTCCGCTGTTTGGTTTCATCACAAAACCCTGGGTTAGTAAACCTTTATTTGAGCCTTGATGGCAGCAATCCAATCAGCCAAGTTGTGGACTTTGAGTACTGCACTAATCCATCGAAGGATAGGACAACTACCGAGACAGCTAACGATGCTGATGATTCCCAGAGGGAAGAATTTAGACTGCAAACGAGGCTTGTTCGCTTGCTCTTTTCTACCTCTAAGATCCTCAATACTTTGTCGAGTAAAGTATCGCCAAATGCCTTAAAAGAAGGAAAACTGTTTTTGCATAGAACCTCTCAGATTGCTGATGAATGGGCATCTTTGGTCCAGTCAATAAAAAATGACGAAATTTCAATTGGTCATGCCCGAGACAATCTGTTTAAGCTCACATTGAAAAGCAGGCTATTCGAATGGCTGTTGGAAAGAGTTGTCAGAGGGGGTAAAATTTCCGACTATGATGATCAAGGCCAAGGGGTAATCCATTTGTGCGCTATGCTTGATTACTCATGGGCTGTTTATCTGTTCAAGCTGTCGGGCTTATCATTGGATTACCGAGATAAGTTCGGATGGACGGCACTGCATTGGGCTGCATATTGTGGAAGGTATGCATAAGATTTCTATTCCACAGCAAATATGAAGGAATTTTGTGTGTCAGTTACCTAGATAGCCGAATAGAATATATTGATTTCTTAGCATATAAGCCATATATATTGGGTTATATTTTTCTGATGTTATAAGTAGGTGGTTTCTAGAGGTCTAGCATACTTTTGTGGAGATGGTTGTTTGGCTGCATATCCATAGCCACTATTTTACAAGCTGATTTGGTTGCACTGCTCCAAGCCAGACTTAGAGGCTTATAAGCTGAACCATGGAAGCTAGATTGCCAATTAGAAAGGAGTTTAAATCATTACAATTCGCCTCTTTTTTGTATTCTATTGCAATTGGTTAATGATGATGTTTTAACTTTTCGAAATGAGGGAATGACTACAAATGGGACCAATCTTTCTGAGGTTCTTCAAACGTCAATCAGTTTATTCTAAGACATTTCTGTAACAGACTAGAAAGCCAGAATTTAGCTATTACAAAATGAACATGCAGTAGATAGTCTTCTATCAAAGGTCTTTTCACCACATGCTGGAAAATATAATATATTTCAAGAAAATCTTTAACTGCTTATGAAAATATTCATTGTAGGGAAAATATGGTTGCTGTTCTTTTGTCTGCGGGGGCAAAGCCCAATCTAGTCACAGATCCGAATTCAGAAGACCCAGGTGGATGCATTGCAGCGGATCTTGCATCGAAGAACGGTCATGATGGATTAGGGGCTTATCTTGCAGAAAAGGCATTAGTGGCACATTTTGAGGATATGAAAATAGCAGGGAATGTCAGTGGTTCATTGCAAACAGAGAATAGATTTGAATTGTCGAATCCTGAGAATCTCAGTGAGGAAGAGCTGTATCTGAAAGACACCCTGGCGGCATATCGGACTGCTGCTGATGCAGCGGGTCGTATACAGACCGCGTTTAGAGAGCATTCATTCAAGCTACGGAAAAAAGCAGTTGAAGAGACCAGCCCCGAGGATGAAGCTCGCAGCATAGTTGCAGCTATGAAGATCCAACATGCATTTCGTAAGTTCGAGACACGTAAGCAGATGGCAGCTGCTGCTCAGATTCAATACAGGTTCCGTACCTGGAAGATCCGAAAAGACTTTCTCCATATGCGTCGCCAAGCTATCAGAATTCAAGTAAGTAACCTCTACAAATGTCCTGAGTATCCACTAAGTAATGGCATCGTAAAAATAAATTTGTACAAAAGCACGCATACATCAATATGACTAGATCCCATGCGTGAATGTTGTCCTTCAATGACACGACGCTACCACGGGATGTATACTTTCTATACACAATTGTTTGTACGTGTTTCATTTTCCATAACTGAATTGATGATAGTCACCAAATGAAACAATGACTCCTACTGAAATCAACGAGAGCACAGTTTGACATGCAAGCATTTTCTAATTTGTTTTGCCTTGAAGTGGTCAATATTGAAATTCTTGTGTAGTTGATTCTTTTAAACACTAAAACAAGCTGAACAAACAACTAAGAGGTTTGTTTGTGCAGGCTATTTTCCGGGGATTCCAAGTTCGGAAGAATTATCGGAAGATTGTTTGGTCCGTTGGCATACTTGAGAAAGCGATATTACGTTGGCGTTTGAGGAGAAAGGGGTTTCGTGGTCTCCAGGTGTCGTCCATGGAGACTGTAGGAGAAGATCAAAAGGAAGAGAATGGTGTGGAGGACTTCTTCCGAGCTGGCAGGAAACAAGCTGAAGATCGTACAGTAAGGGCTGTTGTGCGTGTGCAGGCCATGTTCCGCTCGAAGCAAGCCCAACAAGAATATCGTAGGATGAAGCTGGTCCATAACGCAGCCCAGGTATACTTCTCTTTTGCCCCTTCTTTCCCCTTGTTTGCGCCTAATAGATTCAATTTACGGTGCCTTTGGTATGGTTATCTGTAATGATACTCAAATACAATTTTTGTTATGATTTGGTGGTAGCATTCTTGTGTCCGGTATCGGTGTACTCCATGTGTTGCTTCTGTATGAGTGACTAAACGCATGCAATATTTGTGATTGAGTGTACACGAACTATGGCAAGACCAAAATCTTATCATGAGAGGCGGGCACAGTTAGGGGTGTGCATTGGTTCAGTTCGGAAATTTCCTGAACCAAAAACCAATACCCGAAAATTTAGAAACTTAAATCCCGATCCCGATTCGAACCATTTTTTTTGGAAAATTTACTTCGATATTTCGGTTCGGATTTTGGGAATCCTGAATGTTTACTTATCCCTAATATAAACCAAATTCGGAAATTTTGGGAAATTCAAAAATTTAAAGTTGGATTTTCGATCCCGATCCAAAAATCTTCGGGTACCCGAAATTTTAGAAATTTAAATCCCAATTGTGAACCGAATCATTTTTTTGGGAAATTTGCTTCGGTATTTCGGTTCGGATTTTGAAAATCTCGAATGTTTGCTCACCCCTAGGCACAGTAAAGGCCAAAAAGATAGTGATCATTAGTGGTGTTAAATGGTAAACTTAATTATCTCTAGGAGTCCAAAACTATGTTACAGCGAAACATGCTTACCAGATTAATTTTTCCGTTCAAGAAATATCTCTTCAAAACTATAACTACAATTTCAGTTGAACATCCCATTGGCTTTCCTTTTTTCCTTTTTGCGCACACTATATCACTTAATGTTTATCCTATTATGTTCTCCTTCCACACCCATTTTCGGTTTTGCTTATTCCTTGGTTTCGTATGCAGCTGGAGTATGATGGACTTGTCTCGTCTGATATTGGTATGGGATAAGACATTACTACAGTTACATATCATTCAGCCACTTGTACTTGGAAAAAGTTGGATTGTCGAACAATTAAGGTAACATGGATAACTAGAAATGATTGTCTGTTCATGTCCTTGACTGCATGCAATATGTATATTTTGCAAATGTTTAGGTTTGTACAGCTTCTTAGTTTTGTCCCTTCTTTACATTTTATGGATATGAAGGGAACAAAGTAGCTGATAACTTTTCTCATGGAGGTGTATCTGTATCCTAGTTTGAAGATTTTTTTTCTTCCCTGGATCTGGTTATGTTAATGTTGACGTAATTACTTTGTGCTACTGTGAGTTCAGATTTTAAAACCTTGATGAGCAAACCAAAGTATCTCGTGTTCTTAGTGTATATAAATGTTTCTAATTCGGAATATTGGCAGCTGAGATTGCTTGAGCATTTTTTAAGTAGACGGTATGCTTGAACCAGCTTGTGCTAGCAGTTTGGCAAACCAGATATTTCAAAACTGGGTATATGCATAGCAACACCGATCGGCAGTATCCCTATGAAAAGTATTCTATTTTTCCTGCGAAATGTACGAGAGAGATGACAGATTAACAATTCATAGCTGCTCAATTTTTGAGTTTCTGAATCTGTATTCCTACTTATACCTCATTTCTGTACTTGAAAGAATAAAAAAATAAAAATATATTAGTAAACGTGGATGTTGTAGATGTATATTTAGTTGATTTTTTTGGGGGCAAATTTTAGATTTTTTTTAATCTATAAATAAAAAGTTATATGCAAACATTTTATCGAGTACTTGAAAAAGATTAGAACGATATTTTGAATTAAGTTTATGGTACACGGAATTGTGACCGAACAATCTCACTCATCGATTGTTGCTACGTCTATACCCGTGTTCCAAATCAACGACTTGGGTTGCAACAAGCACAAAATAGCTGATAAACAGATATGTGGAATGTGCCACGGTCAATAGCACGATGGTCTATCTGATGCAAGGCCGTTGCTTCGGATCATTGGATTAAATAAAAGAAATCTAGATAAAATGGTAAAGAGATATATGGACTGTGTTTTTTTCGATAGCACGATGTCCCACTTTATGCAGGGCTCGAGTGCTGTAATTCAACTCCGAACTGTTATATAAATGGTGGAATGATAAAAGAGATATATGGAATGTGCCTCGTGCAGTAGCATGACCTCCCATCTTATGCAGGGCCCAAGGGTTTCTGCTAAACAAAGTACGGTTTGTTTGGATGTGGATTATAAATATTAGTTTTTTAATATTTTTTTAAAAATTAGATAGCTATTTGACTGTTTAATTTAAAAGTTGAGTTTATTTACCATTTTGATTCAAATAAATTAAAAATTTTAAGTTTAATTTATTCAATTTTTTACTTAGCAAGAAATAAGATGACCTATTGATTTACCAACTAAATATTAAAAGAGATGAAGACTGGGCCTTAGGGTATCGCGGCGGCCCATATTCTAAAAGTTTTCAATGTTTACCAAAAGGGCAAAAGCGTCATTTCACGTGCGGGCATTCACTTGTTAGGGCTTCTACTATAACTAGCGAAAACTCCCTCTTTCATTTCCATCACCGCCGACGCCGAAACCCTAGCAGAGAGAGAGATGGCGAAATCGAAGAATCACACGGCGCACAACCAGTCGTACAAGGCTCACAAGAACGGGATCAAGAAGCCTAAACGACACCGTCACACCTCCACCAAAGGAGTATGCCCCCTCCCTCTCTCTCTCTCTCTCTCTATATATATATATGTATGTATGTATGTATATGTCTTTGTATGTGTAAATATCTTCTACATGTGTGAATTTTTGTATTTGTTGGCATTTGGAGATTAATTGCTCAATACCACTTGCACCAAAGGAGCAACTCTCTGCACTTTTTGTGTTTATTATTGGCATTTAGAAATTAACAACCATAGTTTGTAAATCACAGGGAAAAATGTTATATATCACAGACGGATTTAATACTATTTTTTGTGTATAAAACTATATGAATTATATTATGAACTTGGGTATAATAAATAATTTATAGTATAAAATTCCCAATTATAGATTACTATTTCTTATTTTCAAATATTTTTTATGAAGTTTAGAACTTGAGAACTACTAAAAAAAACGTGAATTATACATGTATTATAAAAGTTGTATAAAAATATGCCTATTTTTCATTAGGTTCCATATCTATCTTGAAAATGGAAGTTTTTTAAAATTATATGCATGTACGGATATCATGTAGCAAAAGTTCGTCTATTTTTTCAATTAAGATGTGCAATATGTTAGTGTTCAAGCAGTCCCACTTGTATTTGTGTATATATATCACTATATGTTGGTATTTATGTCTCATATGAATGGGTCGTGTAGTTCCTGAACTCTTGCTAGATGAATCCCATTATAACTATGTTTTTAGATGAATGTTGTGTAATTATTGCTATTTTTGGGATTTTTATGTAGATAGGAGTACCTTTGTGCTGTACATGGCTAGAATTATAAAGAAATGTTTCACATGGATGAAATTTTTGTATGTATTAACATTTTGGATTGTATAATTTTTGGTGTTGGACCCAAAATTCTTCTTATTGCAGGGAAATTTGAATTTACAGGAATTGAACATGTTTTAATATGTTTTTAAGATTAATTCTTTGTATTGATTTATATATTTGGGGACATTGTGTCGGTGGGTGTACTTTTCTGCTATATATGATTACATATATATGTTCAACTATCTCATTTGGATGAATTTTGTGAATTTATTTGCATTTTGGGGTGTAAATTTTGTTATTTGACCCAAAGTTCTTCTAATTCCGGATAAATTTGAGTTTACAGGAATGAAGTATGTGTAAATATGTTTTCCAGATGAGTTTTGTGTATTTATTGCTAATTTTTGGGGTTACCTTTTGTGTAGATGGATCCGAAGTTCTTGAGGAACCAGAGGTATGCTAGGAAGCACAACAAGCAGAGCGGTGAAGCAGCTGAGGAAGAGTAGGCTTGTGTCTTCTGTGAGGATGCTCGGTTTGGGGGGTTCTCTCTTTTGTGGGGTATTCTATATGTTTCAGCTAGTTTCATTCCAATGTTGAACAATATCTATCAAATTTCTTCTCGTTTTCGTTTACTTGTTCAAGTATGAGCTGAACCCATTTATGATTTGGTGGGATGCTACTCTTTTTTGAATGATTAAAATTGTGCTCGGAAATTATGTTGAAATCTATTCTTGATAATGCCTATTAATATTTGTAGTTTAGTTTTGCATTTGTTTTGACCATGGGAGTAAATGGTTTATTTCTATTGAGCAAGCTTCAATCAGATTTAATATAATGCACTGATGGTTGTCAAGAGAACAGTTTTTAGTTATTGATCTGTTAGGTTGGTTGAACCTTGGGTGGTGCATTTAAAATGAGTTTTTGGTTCTAACCTTTGCCCTTTTTTTTTCTTATACTTCCCATTTTAACTGCTTAACTCGGTTGTCTAGATCAGGAATTGTGGGAGTTATGGTAGATTGTTGTAATGAATTTTTCTCTTCTTTGCAATGGAACCCAAATAGTTGAAAATGACTTGACTTTAGGGACATAGCACAATTTCCGTTTTACCAAGTTTTGAATGGTTATTGTGGCTTCCGACTTACCATTCTATTATCTGTTTGGTGTCAATAGAGTGAATCTCTAGGATCAATCTGATTATGGGGTGATTCTCTGTTGCTGCAATGCGAATCTCAGAGCTGTAATTTCAACGGATTTATCTATTTAACTTTTTGTTTGGTCCAATTTTTTGCCTTCCCTTGACATCTCTACTCGTGAATACGAACAATAGCGCTGTGATTATTAGTTCCTTCAACAATCTAGACCTTTTCTTCCTAGCATACCTGAAATTTTTGCTCATAGATGGTGATATGCATAGGGTTTTACAAGAAGAAAAGCGTCCATGTAGTATGTTTAATAATGAAATCAAACATAGTACTTTCTTTGAAGTGCTATGCTATGTTGTGTCACTCGACTCATGTATTCATTCCCATCATTTAGTAAGGGAAGCAACATTTCACTTGTATGTAGGAGAATGCTATCATATTAGTTATTTCGACAATATCTGTTTCTGTGAGCCCATCTCATTTCGTTTCATTCAATCGCGCGAAACTGTCTATTGTGGTGAAGTATATAGAGCTAGTAATGGTCATTTTTAACCAGAATTTCAGTCTATTTCCTGTGTTCAATCTCGGAAGTACTTTCTTTCCAAATCTGGAATTTTTTAGTGTTACATTGCGCCCGTATTCCCGACATGCATAAGCATGATATACGTAAAGACCCATGTCTGAGTTGGATATCAAGAGAGTAGCCATGGAGAAGTAGTTATAAACTGGTAGCATCTGAAAACTTAAAACGAATAAAAGCAAATAGTTATGGCTCTTTCATTCAACGAGGGGTTCGACCAGTTTAACAGTTTTAGGGCCCCTCATGCGAGAGGTTAGGTTGTAAATTCCGATTACTTGCACAATGTCACGATTGACAACACGGAAAGTTCAAGCTTCGATGGAGGTTACATGTGATGTTGTGACAGCCTTTGTATAACCATTACGGATTGAGGAAAAGGAGAGATAATTATCACAACTTATGCAACCACTTTTTGTTTATATCCATGAAGTAGGGATTTTTTGTTGCAATTTTTTAATTTCAATCTTTTTTTGCCTTTTTACTCTTTGGCTGCTTAATGTTCAAATAATTTTTTGTACTATTTTGACTTAATAAAGCTAGAAGGTGTAATTTGGAAGCATAAATATGATTTTTTCTTGTTCAGAAAAAGTAAACTTTTCGACTTAAAATTGTTGTCAAAGAAACCCTTTGTGACGTTTGGATGGACACGAGTTGAGCATAGAATTCATTCCAACAATTTAGTATGGAGAAGGTAAAAAATATGAAATTTAAAGCAAGTGCCTTAAGAGCTATTGTCCTTGGCAAAATCGCTCTAAAATGGCTACAAATGCTTATTTAAGACCCTATAGGCCACCATCTTATTTTCCTTACCAAAATGGGCATTTTTTTTTTCTTCAATTCCTCCCTAACTTTATGTCTATTTTCGATTTCGGCCACCATTTTATTCAACTTGTTGCAAAAACACCTCACTTTATGTTGCCAAATGCTGCAACTAGGTTCTCGTGTGGCTTCTTCGTTGACTTCTTGAATAACCAAGACACTTGTACTCTGTCCTCGAGAAAAGGCTAATCAATTGGTAATATCCAACTCTTTGACAACCACCACGATACGCCTTACAAACGGTTTATACAGTCTGTGACCGATAGCAAAATTGCAGAGTGGTGAGGTTCTTAACACCTCTAGGCGGGTTTTGTAGCAAAAGAACCATTGATTTGCAACTTAACACAAAAACCTTTCCCACTATAGTTCCTCGATGATTCCTTACTATTGCGTACCTACAATGGATCGGTGAAATGGGGCTTCTCGTTGAGCATAAGTGCTTGAATTGAAACTAATGCTTGCAATATAGTTTATTTTCTTGGGATCCATTGGTCACTCGGTACACCAGGCCATATGTTCAAGAGGTACAAACATAAGTACATATACATTTTCATAAAGATTAAGGTTCAACCACATACCAAAAGATCCAAAAGGCTAGCGATGAAAATCATTAGAATATTTTTACTTATAAACAAACGTGTTCGTCACCTTAAACTTAGAATTTACTTCAATTCCTATTCTCTCAATTGCAACAATGGTGATTTAAATTCGATCATTACAATTTAGCCCATTTCCGAAATCATAAAAAGGAATTTAAGGTACACATGACTAGTCCATAAATGGACCAGATTGTCGTGAAATGAAAATTGAGGTCTTGATTGCTACATTTGAAAGGTCAGGGACTGATAAACATTCAATAAACAAATTGAATAGTAAAAATAGCTTACCCTTCTTTTTATCTTTTTACTCAAACTTTCTAGAAGGAAATATGATAACAGAAACGTAATAATAATATAGAAAAAATAATTTCTCACTTGTAGTAAACTTTCAGAAGTAATGATAGGATAGCCCGAGGGGGAAAAATATATCCAAGAAGATTGTTTCTTGTTCTCAAAATGATGATCGGATAAATCATTTACTCGTCAAAGCATGGGATATTCTTGGCATTTGATGTCATCCGGGGGAAAAATAATTTAGCGACTTTGCTGTATTTCTCCTCCCGCCCAAAATTCTATGATTAAATTAAACGAGCGTGATAAACGTACAGAAATAATTGTACATAAATTATTCAGTGCATTTATATAGTTAGAAATATAATATTGCTACATAGAGTCGACATATCTATCGGTACATGATTTTTGGCATGTGAAATCATCTTCTTTCAATTATTTAAAAAACTATAATTTTGCCCGTAGAAGTTTTTATTCTCGGTTTCAAATTTATGAAAACCAAAATAACGTGAAAAAAAAGTTATTTTTGGACTTTCAAAAAATTATGAAATGGCAACTTAAACCCTGGCTTAGAGGAAACTCTCTTAACAAATTCATTGAGTTGTTTTTGATAAACCAAAAGCTTACAATTACAACCGAGCATCAGTAAAAGAATCTCCAAGAAAAAACAAGAAAGATGTACATGATTTCCAACATGGTTTAAAAAATCTGTCGCAATAATACGTAACGGTTAGCAGAACCATTTGGATGACTATAGCAGTAAACATTTGATCACTACGTTTAGGTGCGCATTATTTATTTTATTCGGTAAGAAACCGAGTATCGATCTCAGAACCCCCTAACTGGCGCGGAAGTCCTAAGAGATTTCTAATTGCGCGTCACTAACATTAGAATTTACTTTTGAATCAGTACAAATGACTAAATTACTTTTACTCCTATTTGCTTCGTAGTTGGTTCCGGTACAGGAGAATGTTGGCAAACAAATTACTAACAATTTCACAAGAGTTTTTTAAGTAGACATTTAGTAGAACAATCCTAGAAAGCTTACAAGAACTCTCAACATTTGTAAAGAAATTCTGGAAAATTATTTTAGTAACAATAAATATTTAGATATTATATATAAGAGAACTATATTCATACATCTAGATAATGATTACAAGGCATTGGATCAATTGAAAATCCTACCTTATCGTCTCTCCTCACTCTGTCAGATCTACTGTTACCTCAATTTATAATGTTGTTGTTGTTGCTCGGGCTGTTGCTACCTCCGTTCGTAGAGCTGCTGCTACCGCTTACTCCTTGGCAGTTTCCGCTTGCAATTTGGTCATTGACGTTCACGGTGTTGCTCTCTCCAATCGTGCTGCATCATGTTCAGCTCCCCGTGTTGCTGCCGAACCTGATGTTGTCCCTGTTGTTGCCACCATCTCTACTACTTTCCTGTTGCTATCACCTGGTAATTTCTCAACCATTCAATTTGGCGCTATTTTTTCTATTTTTGTATTTAATTGACTTTTGTTTGCAATCTTAATCTCACTATATTTTTATTTATGTGCTATTAATGGTGTGCTTTTTCTGTTCTATAAATATATTGCCCTGCTAGCGTACGCGCACACCATGTATGTGTAAAAATACACCATTCATGAGACAATATATTTACAAAATAGAAAAACTTGTCATTCATAGCACAAAAATAAAAATACAGTGAGTCTAAGATTGTAGATAAAAAGTCAATTAAATACCAAAAGTAGTGGGAAATTAAATGGTTGAGAGAATTACCAGCTGCAACAAAAGGTGGAGAAGGAAGTAGCAGCAACAACAGGGAAGCATCGGGTACAATGGCAATTGCAAGGCAGCATTATATTCTGTAGTAGCACGGCAAGCATAACATAAAGTAGTAACACGATGGAGAGAGCAACACCACAAGCTGTAATGGCCAAATTGTGAGCGAAAATTGTAGAGGAGTAAGTTATAGGCGAAGGCAGCAATGACCCGAGCATCAACGACAACAAAATGAATGGAGTCAACAGTAGATTTGGTAGAGCAACGCGAGCCGACGGGGTTGCAAGTGAATACAACAGTGGGGGGAGGATGAGAGAAGCTAGATTCGGAGGGCTAGAGCCATGGATAACAAAACAAGCTGAATGTTGGGTTGAGACAGAAATGCGAGGGGGATTGGAAGTAGAGCGAGGATGCGAACGAAGGGGTTCCGATGGAGGGAGAAGATCCGGTTGAAGGGATAGAGTATCGGGCAGTAGAACGAGCTGAATCAACTGCTAATGATTGATATTTATAATCTGATGATTTAGTTCTACTTAGTGTGTAATCGGGAATTGATCAGACTCCATAACTATGAAAATCTTAGATTTTAGACTAAATTAATTTTTAGATTAAGACTTATAAAATTATACTCATCAAGTAAGATTCGAGGGGATTGCACAAATTTATTTTCATCTCCTATGCAAAAAAAAAATAAACCTAGCTTAACATGGTAAAATAAAATATAACAAGATTTAATTTAGAACATATGTACTAACAAAGACATTACAACTAATTAATAAAATAATTATGCTAATAATTAAACAACTCAATCAACAAACTTTTATTGATCAATAGTAGCATAATTTTCAAATGAGATCTAGCTTCAATCCAAGCATACCCGTACACTTCCTCAAAAATGAAGAACAGGAACAGCAAGTCAGAAAGAGGAAAAAACCAAAAAATGTAAAAACAACAAAAATGAAATTGGTGATGGTGGTCTCTCTTGCTCTGTGATTGGTGTGTCCCTTTGTGTGAATGGTGGTGATATGCACGGAAGCATGGAGAGGCTTTATTTGGCAGTTAGGTCATAAAATCGATCAAGATATGGGGGAATTATTGGTTGCTTGTTGAGCTTTTTATTTCTTATTATTTTTTGCCATAATTTCATAGCAATTTTTGCAAGTTTTTTATTTTTCATTTTTAACATCAATTACTTGTAACGCACATGAAAATCAATAACACCAAAATATAGTATATTACATGCATTAAATGCCAAATAATTGACGTCACTACTCTCGATTAAAATTTTATTTTATACACTGTTATAAGGCAATCAATATTGAATTTAGATTATATAAAAAAGCTTTTGTTGAAGAAGATTATATAAATTCAATATTTACGTTAGCACATGCAAATAGGTTATTATATAAAGGCAATCAATATGGTGCATAGTAGTTACTAATTACTTTTAAATTGTATCGTGATTTGGCATTAATAAGAATTTTACTGTTGATTTATATAGGTTATTGTACACATTATCTCATTAATCATATCTCTCCAGATATAGTATTGCGAATTTTGTAGCATGATTTTTTAAGAAAGGCGAAAGTTCGATTATAGTTCCAAACTTCAAGCTAATCATCGACCGAACTCCGGTCGCTATGTTCAAAACTCCAAGCCGAAACATGCTGAAGTGGCACCCCCTTCCACCCGACCATAAGCGATTTCTCATCCTTATATATAGTGCACGAGTTCCAACATGCAAAGGTCTTGGCCATCAAGCTCGCTTGTATAAGTGACGACGAGCTTCGTTCTTCCTCTTTCATATCAGACCGAGAGAAAAATGCCTGCCAAACATCAAGATTCACGTGTCTAACCATCCTCTCGTCCCTTCCGCTACGATGATATTACGTATACCATAACCTATGTGTATCGATTCCGCTTGCTTCCTCAGCTCACTATCGCGACCCATGACATCTTCCATGCAATCAAAGAAAGCACCGAAATAGAAAAGCATCTCAATGAAATGGTTTACAAAAATTGGCGAATTATGCTTTCCCCTCGACCTCGGTTACCACCATTACACTAGGGTTAATACTTTCCAATAATCCCATTAGAGACTTGAGCTCATCTTGTCGACGAACCATGGTTCTCGACGAGTATAAAGCGTTGACAACGACTATTTCCCTGGGCTCGAAATCGAATTGTTCTTCGCACAGCTCACGAATTTCTGGTACCATAACTATGTTAAATACAAATGGTAAATTAATCGACTTGGCGAAATCTCTCAACCGTTTAACCATCTCCGCATCTATCAATTCCAATTTAGTTGTTACGGCAGTTATCTTGAGGAGCTCACTAGGGGGGCTTGCATTAGCACTATAGCATGCAGCCTGGACCGGATATCGAGATCAATGACATGGACCCTTCTTGTGCCGGCAACTCGCTCCATGATCGCTTGCATTCCTGCATGTAAGCTGATCTGAAAAAAGGGTATCTCTTGGTGAAACGCGAGGATCACGGAAATAGTCTTCATTACGTTCTCCTCTACTTGCATTGCTTGTTTCTTGAGAAAGTCTATACGAGAGATGCCTGCCTGTTTCCCTATCGATCTTCTCTCGGAGGTCTTTGGAGAAGTAGTAAACAATTCTCTCAGATTTGGTTCCCACTGTCAGATGATGAGCTGTCGCATTGGTTGAAGAATTTCCTCGCTTCGTCGTATTTCTTCTCGCCAAATTTATTGGCCGCGGATAGAAGCTTCTGGACTATATCTACATCCTTGATCATGCTTGAAGAAAGACTGACGAACGGCAATGTCATACCAAATCCAGACGAGTTTCGGATGAATATTTTGCCAGCTAGGTGGAGGATATCGTCGGTTGACAATTTTCTTCAAGGCTCGGGCTCAACGCTTGTGCCACATAATCATTTGACAATTTTCTTTGAGGCTCGGGGTCAAAGCTTGCGCCACATAATCGTTTAATCCCTCTCCCATTATTCCAAAGAATAGCTAGGGAGTCTAAAAGAACAAAGGGTGGATCTTCCTTTTCAGGTTCGTCG
>MKEJ01065705.1:0-26637 GCA_001753735.1 Embelia ribes
TATGTTCATCACTAGCTTGTATAGTCAATCGTGCTTGTTTAGTTTGAACATTAACAAGGTACTTTGAGCATCTAAGTAAATGAGCTTTCAATGCACTAGTATCATTTATTTTATAATCAACTTGAAAGACTTCCTTACAGTGTGTACATGTCGCGTTTTCTTTTCCATACTCATTGACACCTTGGATGTAATGCTCTCAAACCTTACTTATCTTCTTTCCATTTTTTTGGTTTTGAATTTTGGCTTGAGACGTTTCATGAACTTGTTTGACTTGGGGGTATGGATTTTTCTTGCGACGACATCAACAAATAAAAATTCAATAATAAAAATTTCAGAATAATCACAAACCCTCGTGTAAATTAAAATTCATATACAAAGCAATGATAAAAATTCATAGTCAATAATACCAAACTATTCAACAATATCTAATTAATCAAAATTCATAGCCAACAATACTAAACCTTACTTCTCTTCTACTTGTCATGTGTATTTCTATTTTCTGAACTGCTTCCTTTCTTACCTGATATTTCTTTTGGCATCATTTTTCTTCTTACTATTTTTAATTGAGATATGTCGTGAATATACTGTTTGGCTGTAGAATAAGGTGGGAAGTTTAGGACCATGACCATGACCATTTATATCTACCAGCTTCTTGTTAATAGGCTATGCCATGTTCATGCATTAAATCGCATAGAGTCTGCTCTTGATAATTGCCATTGGTTTTAATATCAATATTCATGTTGAACAAGTTCTTTAAGTAGTGGTGGTAATGGAAACCAAAATATAAATCTTTGTAAGATAATCGTGTTTTGTGATTTGGTAAGAATCATGTGTTGGAAAAAGATAGAATTTGCAATTAGGGGTGTTTTAAAATGGAATAAAATATTGTTTAGATGTTGAAAGGAGTTAAATAGAAGTGAGACTATTCGTGACCTTTGATTTGAGAGTTCCTTCCTGTACTTTTATTCTTGAAATTGTGTTTAAATTGTAAGGTTATGGATTGTCTATCTTGTTGACTATAATATCATATTAATCAAGCAAAATATTAATATAAATTAAAAACCAAGAAACACAAATTAACTAATCAACAATATGAGATTAATCAAAAGCTAAAATGATAACACCTCATGTATATTTGTTGTATGTCAACAAATTCACAATTAATTAACCAATCAAAAATTACCAAATAAGGAAACCATCCATCAAAAACTTAATAAAATCTCAAAGATAACAAAAACTCAAATTACCTCTCGCTAGATCAAATCCCAGCCGTTGACACAATCATCAACTCCGAGATTGAGAGAGAGAGGACTGCAACCGGTGTTACTTGTTAGGGTTTCTGAAATTCATGTTAGGGGTAATTTTGTAATTTTAAGGATCGATATAGACACACACACACACACATATATATCTCATCTTTCCGATCCTTATCTCTCTCTCTCGTCGGATTCAGCCACGCCGTCGCAGTGATAAATAACAATTTCATTACTGTAATTTGCAGCGTCTCTCTAATTTCACCCATTTCCCTGATTTAATTTCCATTTCTCTATTATTATTATTTTTTAATTTTTCTCTCAAGTTTCATTCAATTTGTGTTCAATCCTGTAGGATTAATGATATAATTACACAAATTTATGTGCTTAAACTGCACAAATGTCTAAGTTGTTATTCCATCTCCCTTAACTTAAAACAAAATCAACTCACTTGATCTACCCACATAAACATTTGTTCAAAATAAGTGTATTATTTTACTTTTCACATTAAAATTTTATAATTTCTCTTAATTCTTCAGTATAGGATCACTGATTTGATTTGGGATCAGTTAACATGTATATTCTCTAGCCGTTACTATTTTTTTAATTGTTTTTGTTTCGAAAATTAGCTTAATAAAAAAAAATGGTGAAATTTGACATTCCTTTGGATTGATTTTTGTCGGCTTATTGCGGTTTTTTTTATTGATAATAATTTCTCTTTGTGTGTGCGTGTGTGTGTGTGTATGTATGTGTGTATGTATACATTTGTTTTAAACCCTGTAGAGATTTTTAAAACATCTTCTAACAGATTTTCAAACTATTAGATAAGCAAATTTTATTTGTACGAATTTATTTTCAAATTTTGTAAAAATAGTATTAAAAAAAATATTATGTTAACACATTTATTTGGAAAAAACATATTCAAAACTTATTTTCCAGAAATATTATTTTAAAAGATGTTTAAAAAATTATTGTCTGTTTTAAAGAAATAAGTATATAGACAACTTTTATCGTGTTTTTTCCTGCATTGGAAATTTTATTACAGGTTTTGAAATTAGTTAGTGTTAAAATTTATGTTGTTTAAAATTGTAATTTCAAAATTTATGTATGTTGTAAGGCAAATTGCACACGCGAAAGACGTTCATTTACCTTCACAATCTAATAGTGAATCTGAAATTCTGGGAGAAAGAGACACTTTTGATCTCATGATCAAATTCATAGCACTAAATGATTGGTATATATACCTCTGCTCCTAATCGATTGGTATATCTACATCTCTCTGCTCCCTCTATAAATTCATTTACATACATTTGGATAAATTATTTTGAAATTGCTTGATTTGATGTCATGTCTCTGGGAATTGGATTGATTAGTAGAAATTGCAAATAATGAAGTAAAAAATGGTTTAGTTTTATCAGTTTTAGGGTGGGGTTTAATTTTAGAATTAGTTAGTTAAGTTTTGGGGTGGGGTTTTGACTCTTAAAGATATTTATATATCTATTTTCTTGATTCAACTATTAATTAATATTCCAGATCTGTCCTCACCCCTAGCATGGACTTAATTTGCTATTCTTTGGCATATTATTAACCCCTACCTGGTGACACTGATTAGTGATCTTTGTTTAATACTGTTATTTGTTAAGCTGAGATTTATACTTTTTTTTTCTACTGTAGATTCACTCTGGATACGTTGACAAACACGATTCCTAATTGGGAGATGGCTCGACTAATTTGAGTGTTGGGATCTAATGAACAAATCAACACACTTACGGGCAATGTGAACTGGTATGTTATGTTTTTGTAGGCTTTTTACAGATTCATATATGTAAATATGTACAACTATAACAAGTATAGTTATATTTTTCAAGTCAATACTTGAACTGGTATGTTATTTTTGAGTAATTTTCCTTATTTTTGGCTACTAACGAAACAAATTTGAGTTTTTAGAGTGAGTCCTGCCCACTAGGTGTTTGTAAAATTACTTGACTAGCTGTCTAATCATTTTCTCATTCAATTTCTTATTACTTTTTTATTTATCTTGATTAGCTGTCTAATCATGTAATGAAATTGTTTGATGAATTGTCATCTTTGAATGAGTTTCAAATTTCTCCCCATTTAATTTAAGGCTTTTTCTAAATGTTTTGGATAAGACTTTTTTTCAATTGCTAATGTGACGAAAAGGCTTTTCTGATAATTGTTAACCAAATTGATTTTTAAACAGACCCAGTAGCGAAGCAATGCACTTGATGTACTTTAATGAGTTTTCGTTATTTCAATCCCTGGAATCGTTCTTAAGGAATGCAGAACTTGAACGCTTGTTATGCCTATTTGTCCTATATGCATTGCTTTTTAGAACATAGAATTTTTTTAGGGAGGTTTTGTATGCTATTTCTGAATTTCAAAGTCTTCACATTTCAAATTTTCCTAGTTAATTTTTTTTTTTAAGAAAAAGGGGTATTTCATTAGTATATTCTTTTTCAGTGAATAGGATTCTAGGAAGTGCACGGAATTGGATAACTACATGGGCTTATTTGTCCGATTTTTTATTTTTGGATCTGAATACTTATGTGCAGAGATGAAAAAAACCTTAAAGTTCCGTTCAATTGGGGTTTTTGATGATTGTTTCAATTTTAATTTTTTTTAAAATTCCACTTAACTTGTGTTTGTGGTTAAAATCAGTTTCTTACTTTTGGGCATGAATTTGGAACTAATTCTCCATTAATAGCTCTATTTTTTATTCAAGTAAGATCGTTGTTTTTTCTGTTAAAACACTGGATTTTTAACATAAACCTAATGGTTAGTCATATTTCTAATTTATGAACAAATAATTTTTTTTTTTCATTCTTATTCCATTTGCCCTGTTTTGACAGATATGGAGACTTTAGGATTGACAAGGGCATTCAGACAGTTAGTTATTTACTCACTTACTATTATGTACATGTTATTTTTACAATATAAAATTATATTTTAATATGCAGCAAACATATTTCATGCACAGTTTTATGATAGGTGTACCGATAAGAAGATGATATCATGTATGCGCATGGGTTGAAAATTAGCCAAGCACAATTATTCCGTCTTATATTGTTCAATTCATTTTTTAACTATATTAAATAATTGAAAGTCTTAATGGTTTTGACATATTTTTCAGGTCACCGTTTATGAAAAATGTGGATTTCTTTATCTGATTCTTCAATATTATCACAAGATTCTATTCCACTGTCTACTGCAACAAATATGTGAATACCGCTAAATCTAATTTAATCTTATTTATGTAAATGTTTTCATTGTATTGTTATCGATTAATGATTGTTTATTCAATAATCGTTGTCATAACGACGTAAAGTCACAATATATTTCGCACATGCATTGCGTGTGCCACAATGACTAGTAATTAATAATAGGCAATAGTGTCATTTCTTTTTATTTTGTAATTATTGTATTTTTCCAAAAAATAATCTGTCAATAATAGCCTGCAATAGAAACTAGTAATATTATTTGTAAACGAAGGGAATAATGGGGCCATTCTAACCGGCACATATTTTAGGAAAAAATCAAAAGTAATATTTTAAAATTCAAATGAAATGTACAATACCAAAAGTACCCATATCTATTTTGTTTTATTTAATTCCTTCAGAGTAATGAAAGGGCTATAATGGTAATACATAAATTTTTGTAGTGATCACTTGTTGAAAAATATGAGTCCAATTATTTGAAAAAAAAAAAATTATGGATCGAGGAACCCATGTCAATATTGTGGCAAATTTCTAACTGGGGTGCAGTACCTCAAAGCTTTGGTGCATTCCCTCCGGTTTCTCTAAACGCTTCCCTCATTTACTCCCTAAATTTTAAACCTCTATCCTATTATACTATCCTATTATAGAGTTCCATTATAGGTATTTTGTCCATTACGGTATCTATCCTAAAAGCTTATAACATGAAAATAATATATATTCCATATTTAATACATATATACACCTATACATGTATACGCAGATAACACATATGATTCTGAATATATTATTCATTTTTATTATAGGAGAGTGTATAGTGTTACATTTGAACAAGGGGAGACCAAATGATGTATAGTTACAGTGGTGGAGAGTTTTTTTGTGCTCAATCCCTAATTTTAGAAGTAGGGGACTGATTTTGAAGCTGGAAATGGCCTTTTATCTTCAACAATACTACTTTGCCCATGAGAAAAATTAGTGCTTTGTTTCCAATATTGGCCAATAAAAAAAGGTTATTCTTCAATTTTGCCCAATTATCTAACCCCAATTTGCATGACCGAATCTTCAAGAAGTGATTTTGTTCCTGTACATACCAATTATATAACCTCATATATATAATGTATGTATGTATATGTTTTACATATGCCCCTTGATTTCGATGCTGTGATTTTGTTCATGTTTTGGCATATAGCTAATTGTGCTGAAAAATAGTTCTTGACTGGTATTTGGTTGTCTTTTTCTGATGTTAGCTGTGAACATCACTTGTTTGATGAAATGCTCCATTGAGATTTGCAGTTAGCTAAATTTTTTGTAGCTGTTGCCATCTTCAAAGACTGTTTAAGTAGTCCTTTAGTTCCCGCAAGTGATCCCTAAATGGGTTCTCTAAACTTTAGGGATTAAATTAAAGGAACCCTTGCATTAGTGTATCCAAATAATCTTCAATCCCCTAAAAATAGGAGGTTTGCTACAGTGATCTCTTCGTAATGGGGTACTACTTTTCATACGCAATTTTATTTTTAAGTTTAAGAGGTATGGTTTGAGCATTCTCTATTTTCTACCTCTATTTCGAAGTTTGAGTGTGGGAATTAAAATTTAGGGGTTGAAGATAGAGGCTGTAGTGGGAGTGCCCTTATGTATATTTAGGTTTTAGAAGCTGAACAAGTGGGAAGGCACATTCTTGGGGTTGATATTTCATTGTTGATTTTATGATAAAATTGATTAGTTGAGACCAAAAGCTAGAACATAGTTGGAAATGTTTCATTTCCTACCCCATCATTATTTTTGTGCTGAGTTTGAGGTAGATCTTGTTTACTTGTTCCTAGCTAATCTCCTCATAACAAGTAGACTGTTAGAATTTACATTTGTTTAAAGAATAACTTTTTGACAAAACTGCTCTGATTGTAGTGCCACCCAGTGGCAAACAATTGTTTTCTTTAACTCTGGCTGATTCATTACCTTACCTATGAATGTGTATAAAGTGTTAATTTCTGCCCAAATGCTATTAGAAAAAATGGTACTGAACTGCAGATATCTAGCGTTTTATTTGTTTCGTGTATCTATGACAAGTATCTTTCCTTGGCAGTCCTTGGTCAAGCTCTTGCCATAAGCTACATGTTCTACTAAATTCGAGACTCAGAAAGTTGATTAGGTAAATTGAATGAAGAACAATAAGAGATCAAAGCCATCAAAGAAGGAAGATGAAGATGAGGACACCATCTGGTGGTGGTTTTCTCATAAGGGCATCACCGCCTCATTCCTTTGTATCAGTTTGTTCGCGCTTTTAGTAAGAGTAGCCGTATCCATACACCCTTATTCTGGTGCTGGCAAGGCACCCAAGTATGGGGACTTTGAAGCACAGCGGCATTGGATGGAGATCACGCTCAATCACCCAACGAGTGAATGGTATCATAATAGTTCCTCCAATGACCTAAGCTATTGGGGACTTGACTACCCTCCTCTTACTGCTTATCAGAGTTACTTCCATGGCCTTTTCCTCAGAAAATTCCACCCCGAATCTGTTTCACTGTACACTTCCCGTGGCCATGAGTCCTATCTTGGGTGCGTACTTTAGCATATTAGTTTTTCTTTATCAGAAGTAGTTGAAAAGCACGTAAAAAAGATGTGGTTTTTAAATGTTCAATCTTTGCAATCTTGAAGCTAGTGAAAACAAGACAGAATCAGAATCTAGAATTCTAATATATTCCACCAAGTTCAATATGGTTTTAAGAAGTTTGTTCTTGCAATATCGAAACCAATGTGCACAAAAATAATATAAGAAATTAAATAATTTTCAATTTTTTTGGAAAGTATTATTCTGACTTCTGAGAACACGACCTACACTTTTTTTCTTCATTCCGTTAATTATAATAAATTCCACCATTCCTTATGGTTTATATACATTCATTCTTTGCAATCTGAAAACCAGTGGAAATGAGAACAAAATCAGAAATTATAATTCTGAGAACATGGCTCACACCTTTCTTCTGATCCATTTTGTTAAACTTTTAGCATATTCCACCAAATGTTTTAGCTGCTGCAATGATTTCTTTGCAGAAAGCTGTTGATGAGGTGGACTGTTTTGTCCTCAGACGCAATGACATTCTTTCCTGCTGTTCTCTATTTTATCATTGCATGCTATTCAGGCCGTCGTAGTAGACAGAAAAATAAAAGTGATGTCCTGTGGCATGTTGCAGTTATTTTGCTTAATCCATGCCTGATTCTGATTGACCACGGCCACTTTCAGGTGTCGAATGGAACTTCCTCTTTACAAACATTTGTTTTTGTTTTACAAAATCTAAAATGTGGGCTTTTCGCGCATGAGAAGCTTTTATTTTGAGGATTCTTTTTTTTTTTTTTTTGGAAATTATTATTTAGAGGATTCTACATAAGTGATTTTGTTAAATTTGAAAAAGTAAAAAATTCTATGATTCTGTTTGTTCGGTACAAGTGTACAACCGAATTAAGCTCCTTAACATGTGCCAATGGTGCACAAGTTAGTAAGAACACTTCTTTATGATCCTACAGAATGAATTGTGTGAAAGTTATTCATTATTCTTATTTGATTTCTTTCCAGTACAATTGTATTAGCTTAGGCCTTGCCGTTGGAGCTTTTGCTGCAATCCTTTCCGAGAAAGATCTTGTCGCTTGTTTCCTGTTCAGTTTGTCTCTCAATCACAAACAGGTGTTGATACCTTACATGCACACTATTTTGTTTGTTATTGTTTTTGCCATGTGATATTTCATGCTCACTCTTGCCATTACTAATTTTCTTGTAACATGTAGATATTTCATGCTGATTTCAGTGGCTGATATATGTGCCAAAAAATTGTTTTCACTTGCAGATGAGTGCTTATTTTGCCCCCGCATTTTTTGGCCATCTTTTGGGCAAATGCATAAGGCGTCGAAGTCCAGTTTTTGAGGTCTTAAAACTAGCCTTTGTGGTCTTAGGTTCATTTGCTCTTGTTTGGTGGCCATATTTGCATTCAGTTGACTCGGTTTTGGAGGTTTGCACATGTTCTCAACCTTGTTATTTCCTCGGTGGTTTTTTGTTTTCTTCTCTGTTTTCCCCGTCTTGTCATCTCAAATGATCTTCTCTTTGCCTTATCCCTTAATTTGTGTAAATTCATTTCTTCTTGTTTGGTATCTCATTATATTATTAGTTTGGTACTAAGTTAGCCCATGGATTCAGGTTCTCTCACGCCTAGCTCCATTTGAGAGGGGTTTGTATGAGGATTATGTCGCTAACTTCTGGTGCACCTCGTCAATCCTAGTCAAGTGGAAAAGATTGTTCACCATTCCATCTCTAAAGATGATTAGTTTCGGTGCAACTGTTTTTGCCTTCCTACCTTCAATGGTCCAACAGATATGGGCTCCCAGCAAACAAGGCTTCCTATATGGGCTGCTTAATAGTTCTCTCTCATTCTATCTATTTTCATATCAAGGTTTGCTTAAATTACCTCTTCTTTCCTTCATTTGTTTATGTTAAAACTTGCTATTTGCATGTGACTGCATTCTCGTAATCCCACTTCTTTGTTTCAAGTCCTTAAAATTTCAAACCATTGTTTGTGTGCCTGTAAAATGTTTGCAAAAGGGCCACTCTAGAAGACATTGGCATTCAATTGTTTTGGAGAGAGACGAGGGATAAAAATGCGCATAAAGTGAATTGAAAAAAAAAATTATATCAATTTTGTAGATTAACCATTTACTATTTTAAAAACAGTGCACGAGAAGTCTATTCTGCTGCCATTGATACCAGCAAGCCTCTTGGCGATGGAAGAGCCTTTTCTTTACAAGTGGATGGTGCATTATGCAATGCTGTCCATGTTCCCGTTGCTATGTCGTGATAAGTTGATTTTGGCATATACATCTCTCTACCTTCTATATTCCCTTCTTTATCATGCACCTGGTAGACGACGAGAAAAGAAGAAGGCTGCACAGTCCACCTTCAGTGTGAAACTGATTCTGATTGTGTTTCTTTTTTTGGGTTCCATCGTTCTTCATCTCGTGTATTTGGTCATGCATCCGCCGGAGAAGTATCCTTTTATTTTTGAAGCCATGATTATGCTTCTATGTTTCTCTCAGTTTGTGTTAATAGCCGGGTACACCAATGTGAAGCAGTGGACATTAGTGAACGATAATAAAGCTCTAGAAAGTGCAAAAAAGAACCTCTGAATTGTTTGATTTCGGGATCATCGTCCCATGCTCATTAAGTTTATAATGATTGTAACTTTTTCCCCCATGAGATAAAAGTGTAGAAGCAGCACCCTATTTACTTTGGCCAACACTTTTTATTTTTTATTTTTGTTCCCAGATAGTTGATTATGAATTTTACTTTTCCTCTTTTATTTTTGTCATTTTCCTATTTCTTCCATTGAGCGTTCATGCTGTACTGCAATTGAAGTTAATCACTACATGCGACCAATTTTGTTATTGTTTCATTGAAATTGAATTATCTGTAGGTTTCTGTTTTTTTTCCCTTTGTGCTTTTTATCCCCTAGAAAGCAAAAGGCACTTTTTGATGTTCTGCTTCGAAGCCATGTTACTTTGGTCTTCTCGTTGTTGTTACATGAAGAAAAACAAGTATGGAGTGCTACTTATAAGGGTACTCGTGTGAGCATACTTTGTGATGTATAGTCATCGGGACCATGGTATTTTCACATTAAATTTTGCGACAGCCTAATTTTTATGTTTATCGAATCCGGTATGTTAATACTGATGTTGATAATCTTACAAGGAAGCATCAATGTAAAAATGGTTACGGCATTAAGACACCAGCTGGAATCTGACATCTCACTAGCAAGTAGAGTTATTCATTTAACCTGGGGGATTGTACCTGGTTGGACTCGTCGGAGTTGTGGGTAGCGGACACAAACGTTTTGTGTATCTGGGGTTTGAGAAGGGAAGTGTGTCACCCTTGCACGCATGTACTCATTGGGTACGTAGGTCAGGGGTGAGTGCAGGTCGGGTCTACCCACATGATAGTTGACTAACATGGTATGTCAATCGAGTAACCATAATCTTTTCTGCTCTTGGCCAGCTTGCGGTTCTGAGTTGCAGACTCAGACCCAACTCGTACCCAGCGTTGTACAAATCCAATGAAGTGTGGGTACGGGGTCTGCCTCCATTGGATCCGTGGGACTGCTGGTGGATTCATAAATATGCGGGTCAAGTGTGCACTCCAACTAGCCGATTGCTTGTAAATTAGATATTGTCCATTAATTTGATTCTAACACACCCCCTAAAAGTTTGGAACTAACAATAATGTGTGAAAGTGCTAGAAGCCAATGGGATAAGTTTAATCACTCACCTATATGCTGACTTTAGGTTCTTGAAATAGGGTGGGTACAAATTTGGGAGCAAAATTAGTTTCTCTTTTGTACAATATTCCACTTGAGTAATTAATTACTCTAGTTATTATATAGAAACTAAAAGCCTAGGACTGCAAAAAGGGGGTTACAAAAGTAATATAGCCAAACTCTGTAATTGTAGCTAGTTTTGACCTTTTGGCCTTTAGCATTTAATAAGATGATAAAAAGTGTTAGCGTAAATGAATATACTCCGAACTTGTGGGCAGCTTGTTATTCATCTGATACCCTTACTATTATAGTGCATTGCATGCATGACTATGATACAAAAATTTTACTAAATATCAACATATCTTATAAATTCACTTTCATACTTCAAAACTAAACCATATTATAAATATTTTCTTCTTTTTTTTTTTTTTGGAAATTTAATTATCGTTTATCAAAATTTACTAGCCTTTATTATTTTAAGAAAAATGAAAATTTATATAAAAATATAAAACTTTATAACATTTGGTAGTAATTTCCAACAGACCTTCTTTCTTCTGTTTTATTTCTTCCCTATTATTACCCACGAAATGTTCTTTTTTATTGAATTTTTTTTTGTTTCTAAAAGAAATTTCTTGTGGTACCAATTAATGTATTTGGGCTACTTGATTTTAGTGGTGGATGCATGACGTTCGGGTTGGAGTCTCAATTCTATTCTTTAATGAAATGGGATAAATATTTTTCATGCAGCATTGAAAATTTTTGAAATTTGTATAGGTAATTTACAAAAACTTCTGAGGTCGGGTTCACCACGCCTGTGCCCTCGCTTGGGACCGCGGATGCTTAATTCACCTCTGTTTGGCTATGTAAGCAAATAGTTCTCTGATCCAAATGAAATGAATAATCTTAAACAATCTTGCGATTTGTTACAATAAGTAGATTCACATGTGTATCTAGCGACGGACTCATTCACTCGCTGGTAGACAATGTAGTAAAGCGGCACCCGATAGCAAAGTATACCGGCCTCTCATGCAACTTCTCAGGTCATCTGATATGCGGCAATATTTGTGTAGAATAGGTATGTAAATTTTGAATATTTTATGATGTGTATTACTCAGGCCCAATATCTCTGATTTCAAACTGCATAATTAACTTGAAAATAATTGAATTTGACCCTCCCAACAAAAAAATTGGTCACTAGCCACATGTATTCAACGATATTTGGATTATATTTCAACGCAATTACCAAATTATGGGGATACAAATAAATCTAATCGTTTGAGAACAAATCTGGGCTTGGTTCGTCAAATGCGCTGCTTGGACTCGTTCATTTAATAATGAGTCGAGCCTGAACAACAGAATAAGGCTCGTTTAGGATTTGGCTTATTAGATTCATGCATTTGTATGTATATGGTAGCCCAAATATCAAGCCTAGGAGGGGTTAATTAATTTTCAATAAAAATACTTATTTAAAAATAATTTCTTCTCAAATTTTCTTTTTGACAACTTATTTGATTGTGTGTAGCAAGAATAAATATGTGGAATAATAAAAGATAGAGAAAATAACACGATACCCAATTTTTATACTGATTCGCCCAAAAATCGATGTAATTCCCTACCTTCAGTCTACAAGCCTCCCCTTGGATTCCTTTATATATAACTTTAATCATCAAAATTACAAGACGTCTGGTCTTCACTGGTGCAAACCAAACCATGTCACCAAATAGCATGCGGGTGCTATCCAACCATTTAAATAGAGTAGCTTGTAGATGCTATTCAACCGTTTATAATGAATAGCTTGCGGGTGTCATCCAACCATACACGAATACGCTTACGGGCAATACTCAAACCATATACAAGTAGGCCTGCAGGAACTACTCAAATCAGTCCTATCTTAAGAGTTTATACACAACTCTTTAATAAGATTGGTAAAAATCTTATAAGATTGAGTTTGAATATGGATTTATAACTCTCAATCTAACAAGAATCCTCTCCAAAATAATATAAATGAATAGCTCTAGGATGTATAATCTCACACCAAAGATTATGGACATGGAGGTTGTTTGGATCAAATTTTGAGTATGGAAGATGATGAGAATATATCTTATGAAATGGAACCTTGTTTATATAGGAAATAAGACTTGAAATTTTGAATATGTAACTGTTGTGATTTGATTTTTTGCATCTTTTCACAAATTTCAAATCATAAAACACATCATTTTGGTGTTGTATCGGATGGTCGGACCTAGGAGTGCTCCACCAAACTTAGATGGTCTTCTGGCCAGACTTGTGTATGTTCAATATTACCTCCCGCTGGCCGGACCTAAGGGATTTCTCTGTTGAACCAAGTGGGGTCCATAGCCAGACCTATGCCTTAACCAAATTTTCGATATAGTCTCCACCTCATTCTTCTGTTGGCCGGTTCTAATACCTTTATGAGCCAATTCTAAAACTTTTGAACATGTCTTGATCATTTCTTAGCTAACATTCGATCTTCAGACTTGCATTACGATTTTATGCTTTCTGGACTATTTGATCTCCAATCTTGAGATTCAATTCTTCAATTTTCTTGGCTCTTTGATTGTCAAACTTTGTAATACTTTGATTTAATCTCATCGCCTATTTTTTCTTCAAAAACTCATTAGAAACATTAATTCACCATAGAGAATTGAATTTATTTATTTACTTTTATATTGATTTCTTATCATCAAATATTTTAAATATATTTTTCAAAAGTAGATATTTAAAATTAAGAGCCTTAATTTACTTACATAAGCACATATAGGTCAAATTCAATGTAATCAATTAAAAGAAAAATTTATCCTCTTACTAGAATAATACATTTTTAAGTAACTTTACTCTTGTTGATTATAATATTAAGTTGAAAATTTTTACGTAAGTCATTATTTGATATATATGTTAGCACGAGGTTAGTAGTTGGCGACTATATAGCAGATTCAAGTTAATGATGGTTATCTAAAAAATTAATAGATCAACAAAAAATAATATCTATAAATCCAAAAAAACAAAATTATTCATAAACAAACCCAGGCTCGGCTTGGGCTCATACAAGATGAGTTTGAAAAAAAAATAGGCTCATTAAGTAAATAAGTCGAGTTTGAGCAGATCATGTAAACTAATAAATCAAGCATGAATAGGTCAAAATTTGGCTCCACTTGACTTATTTCCAACTCAATCGCATTATTTTAAATGGACACTTGTGGGGGACCAATTCAACCCTCAGATTCAGCTTTCCACGAAGGTTAGATAAAAGATGCTGGCTCATGTTTTGTCTATGATCCCTCGCCAACGGAGATTGATCTAAATCTTTACTAACCAAACCTTCGGCGTCTTTCATATAATTTTGAAAAACAAATTAAGTATTCTATGTTTCAGTATAAAAATTATTTTATACTATTTCAAAAATTCCGTAATAATTTCTAATATTTTATAATAATTTATGCGATGCCCAATATTTAATTTTTAATTTCTTGTCCCGCTTCTCCGTTGGGTTATCAATGTTCTGATACCCTACACTTGGACAAGTTGTGCCACAACTGTCTGAACAGTTGTTATACATATACACGTGTACCGGATAATAATAATATAATAAAAGCTATTCCTTCCATATTTTTAAAAGAATAAATCCACTTCACTTTTCACATAAATTGAGATTTTTTTTTTTATAAATATAGTTAAAATATTAAAATTTTATTTTTTTACTAATAAGAATATGAAAAGTGGTAATTATTAGCAAAAACAATATATTTCAGTAAAAAATTTATTTAAGATAATTTTAAAAAACTAATAAAAAGAAAATTGAGCGGATGATGTACTTGTTTTCTTCAAATAAAAAGTAAACTGAAAACACTGCTCACTTAATTAACATCAGACGGGTTCACGCCACGTGTCAATGTGGTTGGAGGTTGAACGCTGGATACAATCATTACCGTTGACGTGTTCTAATGTTGACCTACACCTACAAACTCTGTATTTATTTCCTCTCTTTAAAAAAAAAAAAAAAGATATTTTCTTTTCTGTTGGCCCCTAATTCCTCTTGCTATCCCCTTTATCAAATTCTAATTTTGGTAACTATATATTAGTGGATAACTTACCTGCAAAAACTAATTATTAAGGGAAGAAAATCTAAAATATATAGACCATAACATATTGATAACTTGCATCATCGATTCGAAATCGTTACAGTCTGTTTCTATCAATTGATAAACGTGACTGTAATTTTTTTTCGTGGTCAACTATTGTTTATTAATACTACAAAAATATTTTGGTTCAATGATACTATAAGCTATATTATCATACTCAATAGACTTACTGTAGGAACTCGGGAGATGAGTTCTTAAAATAATAATAATAAATAAATATATGAATGAAGAGAAAAGAAAATAATACATCTACATCTACGCCATTCACATCGCATCTATCCGCCACTGTAGGACAATCCTACGTATATTCTACAGTATGATCATCAACAACATATATATAAACAATTACGCTAAAAAGAAATGAGGAAAATCAGCACCAACTCTACATTATATATATATGTTAGTAAATAAAAGTAAATTGTTTGTTTACTTGTACAACACTACAAGTTGTATGCTTGTTAAAAATAAAAATGAAATGAATGTATGCATAGGTTTTTCGTCTCTCATAAAGGAGCAGGAATTTATCTATATATTCGCCACGCTACAATCTACGTCTGCGCTACAAAATAAGATACATAGTTCTGCGCTACAACAACTATGCTAAAAATATGTACAATATGCCCGAGTATCTAATGATATTTTGTCGTTTCACTACGTGTCTTTTCGTCTACGCCTATTTTACACCTATGTGACATATCAATTCACGTCAAGTGGTGTACATATATTCTACGCCTATTAAACATATCTAACATGTCCAATTACAACACATTACCATATCGCAACCTAACATCCCATTTACGCATACATACAGACAAAGTCGCCAAATTTATAATAAAGTTTATTGGCAACTGTTCCTCTAACGTCCCATTCACGCATACATACGGAAATCGAGACGAATCAAACGAAAGGGACAAAAGAAAAACTTACATAGAAATGATCTCTACGATACGAGGATGAAGAATCTCCACATTTTATTCTGATCCGAGCAACATAGCTAGATGAAATCAAGCCTTGAGTATGAGAAAAATGAGCTCCCCACCCCTTTCTCTTACTAGATTTCGGAAATAGAATAAAAGGAATGAAGAAGACAAGTGTTTGGTCCGTGCACTTAAGTTAGTCAACACTAGTTGGATTGATCGATCTGACAAGTTTGATCGATCCAAAAACACCTGGATCAATCGAAACCATTGAAATTTTTTATCCAAACACCTTGGGCCGACAACTTTCGGAATCACTCTAATAGAAGTGTCTGACAACTTTCGGAATGACATTTGAGTACCTGAAATTGATCTATACTATTTTATGTGACTACCAACAAACCATGTCTGCACACTGCATTTCTACATTAACCAACCCTAACTATGCCACGCGACTATGCACAATGCACCACATATATACATATACTCCACACATACTATGCAATAATTATATTATAATACAATACTTAATATTATTTTGAAAGTGAATTTTAATCGAATTTTCAGGACGTTACACTTACAAAATAAGTTTAGGGGATGAAGTGATTGTCTCATATTGGTACTCCAAAGAATATTACAGTTGGGGCTGTAAATTTAATTGAAGAACATCTCTTCTCGTATTAAATTTCTATGGCCTGATTTGGAAATATTGGTGTTTATCAAAATTCACTTATTGAAATAGTTTTAAAAATTAATTCTTAAAGAGGATATAATATTGTGCTTGATAATAAATATTTAAAAGTGGCTACGATGAATAGGTAAGTCAAGTCAATACAACAATTTTTTTCGTTGCAATGGTCAATGAACACAAATTACTGTAAGTTCAGAAAAAATAATTATAAATCAATGACAAATTATTAGTAGCATTTTTTTTTTTTTATCTAAAAACAATTATAGTAATTTTTGTCAATTTATAATAATTTATCCTAAAGACATAATAATTTTGTAAAAAAAAAAAAAATTGCACAATTTCTTGTATTGAGTTGTTTCCGGAAAAATAATGTGGTATTTTGTAAATTGATGTTTTTAAAGTAGATAGGCATTGAGAATGAATAAAATATAATTGATGCTATTTTAGTAATTGAGGACAATCCTTGAGTTATGTCCAAAAATATCCTTGCGAAAGCACCACTTGTTCTAATTTTTTTACTAAAAATCATTGAATATATATATATCCTTGCACAGTAGGCCCACCAGCTACCCCAACCGTTACACCAACATAAAGCTGCATTTATACTTCCGTCCTGCGGGTTTGGAAAGTGATTTCCACCCAACAATTGTCCATCTAATTATGATTTCATATATTGCACCACGTCAATAACAATATTACACGAAACTAATATTATTAAATGGAGTACAATTTCAAGATTTCATATATTGCACCACTTCAATTTCATCAATCCACAGTTATGTTTAAAAAAATAAAAAAGCCAATTAGAAGTGGTAGCTATGTAAAAACCAACTATGAAATCGTAATGAAAACCAAATTGAGTCGCCATTATGTTACTTAGCCACACAAGCTATACTTAGTTGAGGGCCATCTTATCTAATCTCGTCGCAATATTATACCCGGTGCACGTCAGACAAGAGCACAAAAAATTGGTACTTTTATATAACCACGTGTAAAGATTTACTACTCGTTATTATAAATTATTTTCTACATGTTATTCCTCTCATTCATAAATAATTGGGCTAGTTTCTATTTATAAATGATTAAAATTAATTGGACAGTTTTCATTTTAGGTATGTTCAATTATTATAGAATAAATTTTTTTTACACAATTGTCCTTCCCAATCATTAGAAAAAGAGCAAGTCAAATATTTATGAGGATATACTTGCTCATTTACATTCAATTCAAATTTGAATTCGAAATCGTCTAAAACTATATGCTAGACAAAATAATCCAATTATTCAAGGAGCGAGGAAGTAATACCTCACTATGAAATAACTTGTCATTCTGCTATCATAATCATTTTTCAAGCCTTGAAAATAGCTTACCATTCCATACTATTTTCAAATAACCTTATATTTATTATAAAAACTTTTAACCTCACGATTATGAAAAATAAAATAAAAAACTAGTAACTTCACAACGTCCTTTGCACCTTTTTAAATATAAATTATATTGGGTAACCTAACTTTTCCATGTCAAACTTTTATTGTTGTAGTCTACAATTTTCCATATGGTGCACAGATGATTTTCTGGTTGGAGTTCCAGTCCTTTTATTCTATATACGTACCAACCTTTTCTTTTCTCTGAAGAGCCGCACAGTTGCTTCTTCCAAACATTTCAAATTTTGTAAAAAAAAAAGTTTATAGAAATTTTAGAAATCGGAACCATAACCCCTTTTCTTTTGATCCGTCAACATTCGTACATACTTGGTTTCCCCTAGTAAATCCCATTTCAAGTGCACTTTGGTTCAAACTCACCAAGCCCCTTATCTCAATTTATATGGATTGTCCATGGAGCAACTTTAAGTGAAATATTTATCCAGTAATTATTGGTGTGCCGGAAAATGAACTTTTTATGGTCATATACATACATATATATACATATTTATATATATATATAGTTTGACCAGTGATGACTTTAGAAATTTTTGTCATTGGTGGGTTCAAAAAAGTTGGACTTACAACTATGGGTTCAAAGTTGTATTTTAGTGGGTTCAATTACTAATTTTTTCCTAAAATCTAATATCTATATATATATAATAAAAAAAAATTTAGCTAGTGGGTTCAGGTGACTCTCCTGGCCAAGCCTTAGAGCCGCCCCTGAGTTTGACTACTATTTTCTTGGGACCTGGAGGTCTGCTCGGCAAGCTGCTAGATAGACTATACCAATCAAATTTGAGTCATTTATTTTGAAATTAATATATGAAATTAAATTGATTTATTTTTTATTAAATTTTGTAAGAAATCAATCACATATTTAAAAATAAATGCCAGTCAAACCCTTGTGAGTCTGATTGATAGCATAATTAAGTCATGTACTTTTATTGCCCTGTACATAGAGTTTCTATTACTGAATGTAAGACAATATCACATATCCATTTTTGTTGAGTTTTTTACTCGGCCGGAAAAGGTTAGCATATTATGATCCATTTGTGTCCATACTTGCATACATGATACATTTAATATAATTTGCAATATAAGATGGCGAATTAGTCAAAATATTTTTAATAATTCGCTATATGAAATAGAGAATTATATAAATAGTAATTCATCGTATTATACTGCAAAACATTATTTAAATAATTACATAGTTCCGCATACACTAAGGCGAATTGTAACATAACAAAACAGCCCCAGCGAGCGAGGAGATCGATTTTTTCAAACACATGTGGTCTACACAACACCCTTTCTATTATGACCCTCTATCTTGTCGTCGTAGCTGATGCTTGCCGCCGCAGCGTGGTCGTCATGCTATGGCAGCCTCGATGTGCCGTTTGCTGCTGTGCCCTGGTCGGACCTAAAAATTGCAGATGTCATTATGGGCAAATAAAACTTGAGATTCGCTATTCAAAGTGGCAAACTGTATTGGACCTAATTCGCTATTGCGTTGGCGAATTGCTTAAAATAATTTTTACATTTCGCCATATAGTATGACAAATTATATCAGATGCATTATATTCGTAAATATAGGCACAAATGGACCAAATACGTAATAATAGAATCTACCTGTACGGGCTGCGTAAAAAACTCCTTTTTTGTTACTATTGTGCTTCAATTGACTCAGTACCTATACCAAAACTTTTTCACTTATTATGGTAAAAAAAATATATATATTCTCTATATTTCTTAATATCTGTCGTTTTAGAAATTTGTTTTATTTTTTTTAATTGTTACTTAAAAAACCAATGAAGTATTAATTATTCTTTTTCTATTTTTACACCTATTAATTGATTATAGTATGGTGTTTTGAGTATTTAATGAAGAGTAATAAAATAAAATATTATTATTTTCTTTAAAATTGAGATCAATTAATAATTGTCTTAATATATGTGCCACAATCTAGAATAATAGTTGTTAAAAATGAACGGGAGTATGTACTATGAGTTTAGCTTCCATCCACGTCGGTATAGAATTTTTGTACACCATTGAACTTGAATGAATGATATATACCTACTTTAATATGTAGGAGCCACCAAATAGACATACATGTCATCTATTCAAGCCCGTTGGCGTATGAAAATCAATACACGTTGATAGATTAAAATTAAATTAATGTACTATTACTTCCCAATCAATTTTGTTGGGGTATGGACCATATGAATTAATTTGTTACCTACCATATTACAATTTGATTATGACGCCACAAATCAGATAAGCAATACATTTGGTTGGGAAGTAACATATTGATTTGTAAACACGACGAAAATCGGATATTTCCCCCCAAATTATTATCAGTACGTTGGCCTTGTAAATTAATATGTTACCTACACCATATGATTTACATATTAATTTAATCCCGATTTGGGATATAACTTTGATTTAACTTTTTTTTTTTTTTTTTTTTAAATTGAGTTAAATTCATTTACCGATACACTGTTAGTCTTGTTTTAATTTACCCTATATCATTTTATTCGGTAAATTAATTCAACTCAATGGCTAACACCATTAGTTATTTATTATAAAAAATTCATTCTTAGAGTGGAATAGTAGATTCATAGAACATGTCTCAACTCTAAAAATTATTTTGTAAGTTTTTAGCATTTTCTTTTGATTGAATTTTTGTAATTTGTAATTTTATAAATGTAAAAATTGGAATAAAATACTTTCTCTGCCAGATTTTTTTAATTTAAAAAAAAATATTGTAGAAAAAGATTTAGACACGATTATTTTTTAATCCAAATTCTAAAATGCATCTTTTTTTACGAATAGTTTAACAGTGTTAACTATTAGGTTCAATTAACTAACTGAATAAAAGAATATGAGATAAATTAAATAAATTAAAAGATATAAAATAAATTAAAACCAGACTAAATGGCCGGGAGATAGAATGGAATTTATCCTATAACTTTTACGCATGCATGTACTAATAAAATGGCCCGTGCTTTGCACGGGTCAATATCTTTTCCATTGTGACAATATTCATCATGGATTATAAATTGTTCTTAATTTGTTAGCATGCTAATTATTTACATGATATCAAATTTCAATCTTACTACAATATTATAAAGTTTGGTAAGAAATTTGTTGCAAATTTTTTTTTCTTTCTCTTCATACAAAATGTTTATGTTTGGAAGTAAAGATAAAATTTCGAATCCTATTCAAAATTGACTCATGATACATAATTTAATAAGAAACTACTGCAAAATAGACTAAGTCAAATATCAATAGTTCAAAATTTCAAAAAATTTGTACCAATTGAAATCGACTAATGACTTGATTTTGAATATTCTAATAATTTGAGGAAAATGTACTAAAAAATAAAAATGTAATTAAACATTCCTCAATGTACTAAATGGAGAAATAGGTAGTTCATGGTTCAAAATATATAAAATGAGTTAGTATATTATGAGCTACATTTCTTTTTTCTAATGCACTGCAATATTTGTATATGTTTATGTCAAACTATATATTCGCAACGTTAGTAAGCCTATGATATCTTTCTGAATTAAACTTCATCAACCAATAATATATGAATATTTTCATATTAATGAATTTGGAAACATATCACGTGTGACTATGTGGTGGTTCTTCATTGTGTAGATGGAAATATGTTACATATCGAAGGCTAATATTTTTTTTTATTATTATATCTTTGTATTGCCATTCCCAGAAATAATTCCAGTAAAATTTCCAAGTTAAGGAAAACGGCTAGAGAATATATCCTATGATCAAATTTTAGAGGTGTAAGTGTAGCTCAAGATATTAACTTAATAAGCGTAGTTGCATTGATCCTAAATATGAAGGATATTTGTGTGATTTACAATTCTATTGGCATCCACTATACTTTTGGTATCATATTACTATTGGCACCATACTAATAAGGTTGGATTTAATTTATTCTATTGGTACCACACTAATTATCTCTAATACCACACATCATCTTAACACACATTATCTTATTTCTCTAAATCCTAATTTCTTCAATCAATATACTCTCTCTCTAATATATATATTTTATCCTATTTTGAATAATTTATTTAAGATTTTGATGATCAAATATATGTTTTTCAATAAAACTAATATACATACATATCTATATATATCTATATATATGTACACATCTCAATTTGTATCTATATTACCGAAACTTAGAATTTGCTTAATACACAAAAGAAAAAGTTCAATTTTTTTTATCTTAATTGGTTTATTAAATATAAATTATTAGATACTTTCTATAAATTGTCTAATACCCACAACTAAATATTCAATATTTTTTTTATCTGGGTTGAGTGATAGATACATAATTGATTGATTGTCATAATGGAATTTTGGGGTTTATTTATTATTTTGATGGATTTGTAAAATGGTACTGAAAGTGTGAGTGAGAAGTGTTCATATCATCAAATATTTTAAAATGTCAAGAATAATATTTTAAAGTATTCTGGCGTCACCATAAATATGAAGGCCTAATTATTTTAGAAATTGATTACAACTATGTGAAATTGGTGTCGGCTGTGTGAAAGTAATAATTTTGTTGAAAATTTAAAATTTTTTATTTGTAAAATTCTTTCATTAATGTTTTATAATTATAATCTATTAGTTGCCCTTTTAAATTTAAAAAAAAAAATTGTGTCATGTGCTAATAATTATTCAATGTGGTGCCAATAGTAATTTGAATTAAAAATTAAATAATGTGTTAAAAGTAAAATAGTGTTTGCCAATAAAATTGCCCTAAATATAAGGCCAAATATCAAAGATAGGGGCAATTATCAAAGGGTAAAGTTTATTTTGCCTCCTATCATCTGATTCTTGTTTTAGTTTGCCCCTTATCCATTCGTTTGTTTCAAATTACCTCATATCGTTTGCAATCTAGTTCAATTTACCCCATTTAATTTTAATTTGTTAAAATTTACTCCCTATACTTTTAAAATTGTTATAATTTACTCAAATCTTTTTGTCTTACTTCAATTTATCTCCTATCATTAATAGATTTAACTTAAATCAATAATAACTTATTGAACTAATAACATAAAATTTCTCAATTTGTGTTTTAGTGTGTAAGGGGTTTAGTTAAGGGAGAGATGATTTGTTTGACACATATTTTTAAATTTTTATAAATTAAAATTATTCTTCCTTCTTATTTCAAAATGGAAAACACTCGTCCACCAAGATTTCCAGTAGGTTCGGGAATTGCATTGGGTCTACTAGGAAAATTAGGGCGCAATAATTAATCAATTTTCTTTATATATATAATTTTTGTATACATTTTTTATATAATTTTACTTTTAATTTAAATATTGTTTTTGTCCCTAGGTTTGTCCAAACTGTGTCACTCATTGGTCAAGAAATTCAGCTTCAAAATGTCAATAAACTAAAATTGAATCTCTTGTCAATGTTTGACATAGTTTGGACAAAACTAGTCAATTTCAAATAATTAACCAAGCTTGTTTTTATATTAAATTCATAAAATTCAAATATTGTAACTTTTGTCCCTAGGTTTATCCAACTTATGTCACTCATTGACCAGGAAATTCAGTATCAGGATGGCAATAAACTGAAATTGAATCTCTTGATCAAAGAATGATGCGGGTTCAACATACCTAGAGGGTTTCAATCAATTCACTCTATTTATTTTTATATTAAATTTTTGAAATTCAAATATTGTAATTTTTGTTCCTAAGTTTGTTTTTATTACTATTTTACTTTATAAATTATGTATTTGTTTTTGTATTAAAATTTTGAAATTCAAATATTGTAGTTTTTTTTTTTACCGGGTATGTTTTATATCTAATAATTTATGTTGTATTTTTCTTTTTGTTGACCAAGTCAGTAACAGGAATCACTAACATTGCCCTAAAAGATTTATACTAACAGTTTGCACTAACACTTGACTAACAATTCACTAACACTTTGTAAGTTAAAAATTCACTAACAGTTTGCAATAATAATTCGTCAGTAATGTGTATATATATATTCCACCTAATTAACAAGTCCAAAGCCAAGGCTAAGGTGATAAACAAGTGAAGACACAAAGCAAAGGAACATGTTAATTTCACTAATATAGTTTTCCCTAAAATTTTTCAAAACAATTTTAAAACTACAGTACCAGTTTCAGAAAACATTAACTGTAACAGTTCAGAAAAAAATATAACATTTTCTGAAAACAATACAATAATAGTTTCATAAAACAGTAGAATTGTAATTTTTTTAAGAACAACAAAAAGTCTCAATAAACATTAACAATTTTCATAAAATAAACATTAACATTTTTCATAAAATAAACAATAATAGTTTTCATACAATAAATAATAATAGTAATTGTAACTGTTACACCTTAAAATTTTGAGATTTTAGCCTTGGCAGTCGACATATAAAAAAAATAGTCAACTGAACAAATCAGTTTATTGATTCTGTCGGAAACAGTTTTCATACAATAAATAGTAACGGTAATGTAGCACCCTAAAAATTTGAGATTTTAGCCTTGACAATTGATATATAAAAAAAATAGTGGAGTGACCAAATTAGTCGATTGATTTTGTTGGAAATAATTTTTAGAAAGAAGACAATTGTCATACTCTAGGACACATGTCTCCTTTTAAACTCAATTATCTAGGTGTTTAACACCCAGACTTGTGATGGGGTTTCCTCATTGTACACAAATATACATACATTAGAGAGAGAGAGAGAGGACAGAATTAGAAGTGAATCTCAAGGTTTTGTCAAAATCAAGGTTATGAATATGTTATACAAATGACGTAGACCATCTTTGCTGAGTTTTGTCGACAAATGAGGCAAGGGACCTCTGTCCTTTTCGGAATTGTCACAAAACAAGGAAGAAATTATGGTTTCTAAGTATGAAATAATTTGGTTTTGGAGATAATAGTAATATTTTTGAAGGAATGATATGAGTTTTTGTGAAGTTTGCTTTTTTAGAAGTAATACCACCTTTCATATGACAAATTGGTTTATTTAAACACTTTTGCAAGTGAAATTGTAAGATTTGAAACTAGTTTGAGCAAGAAAATAACCCATTTTTAAACTGGACAGGACTATCAGTCGACTTATTGCTATGGGACATACTTAAAACTGAGATGCATGCAATGTTTTTCAAATATAGAACCCCTTTTTGAGGATAGATGATGAGAAATTGGAAGAGGCCTTGCCTAAACAGCGTCATATCTAAAGAGAAACAAATTTAAAGCTTATAAAACCGCATTAATCATACCAAATACGAGTCGGTTATATATAGTAGGCCATATGATAATTAATTTATAATGTATATATGCTATTGTGTTATTGTGTACTGATTAGCATAGCATATTGGTGTGTTTTAGCTTGCTCATCTATGTACAAGTTGTGTGAATAAGAAATTGTATGTAAAGAAGAATATTTATCATAAGTATGTGGTGAAATTAAATATTGTGTGGCATATATTTGTGTGTGTGTACTAGTAATATTGGTTCTGAAACTCAAGGTGGCATTTTTGAATAGACGTGTCATTTTTTAGATATGTATAGCAATTTATGAAAGTAAATGATGGACTGAGCAGGCCATTTTTTGAAAATAAAATAAAATGTGCACTCGGCACATTGTACTCAAGGGGAAGACAAACTCTTATTTAAGTACCGCATGAGTCCCTTGTGGGACACAAGGTGTGGAAGAATACTGATATGAAAATCTTTATGGATAAGGTCTTGGGGTACATATTTCCAAATCGACATGAAGTATTTTTTCAGCATAATATTACACTAGGGATTTGTATCGTATAAGTAAATACTGGTTATAAAATATGTAGATTATGTGGCGATGAGTAACATAATGCTTTTATACTTTAATTAGTGTGTAGAATACTATTCGTTCGCTAATTATGTCCGACTTTTGTTTACCAATTGGCAGATAAGGAAAGGAGGCTACAAACATATAAGCATTCAAGCCAAAGGCATCAGACTTGGTGACTCCCCTTCGGAGTCTAGGTTCCATCTACATATTGGTAGTTGTGTATATGTAATATTCACTTGCATATGTGTATGTAAATTCTCTAGCCTTTTTATAAAATGCTTTCTGAAATTTGAGGCTCGTTCTTTATAAAAATTCGTTTCTTTTAATATATATTAACTATTGAGGTAATCACATCATATCATGTTTAGTAAGTAACGCGGCATTGTGTATAAGGCCCCAAAATTTTAAAAGTACTGTATCAATATTTTAATACAATAAAAGGCACGTGTATGCTTGTGATGCTGTTATAAATTAATGAGAAAACATACTTTGAGAAAAATTTCAAATTTTATTACACAGTGCCCTTCGATAATTATCACGAGTGCTGAAAACACTTTATTGATATTAAAAACGACAAGACTTTATCAACATAAGCCGAAAGATCGTTAAAGACGAAATACCGACAAAATTGAGCTTTTTAGCCAAACCAGGAGTCCGATTCGAGCACCATTTGAAACGACGGACTATAAATACAAAAGTACAGATATTGTACAGTATCAAATTATAATTGTCGGTATGGATTTATAAGAGTTGACTTAAGGGTTGACTTTGGTCAAAAAGTCAACTTTGGCCAAAATAAAATTATGAAAATATTTATTTGGTCTCAAGA
>MKEJ01065707.1:0-13917 GCA_001753735.1 Embelia ribes
AGAAGGGAGATGTTAAGGCTTTGTAGAGAGAGGAGTTTGAGTTGATTGCCAACGGGCAAAAGAAATTATTTATGGAGAAAAAAATATGCTTGTTTGTAGTATTTTGGTAAGTTATCGAGAAAATTGTTAAATCTCTCTTGATATAAAGGGCAAGTTAAATTATTTCCTTTGCTCTATTGATTAAAATTCACTCTTGCCCAGGAAAAATGGGGGGAAAAAATTGTTTCATGTGTTTACACAAAATCCCTACTTCCGTTAATAAATTAGCTATTATTGTAATAGCTAACACAAAATCCGCTATTTTTTTTAGATGTAGAATATTGTATTATTTTAATTGCAGAACTATTTATATTTTTAGTTTTTTACTACCAATAAATGTGCTAGCTCAGCCTGAACCTAATAGAACTGCTAAAGGGTAAGTGCCACTACATATACTTACTTACAAACGTTATGTTTTATAGCAAAGCTTGTTACTTCGATGGAGATTATGTGTAAATTTGACAAATATTCGGTGAAGCTACTATGCAGCTTTTTGAAAAAAATTAACCCCAAAAAATAGAAATAAACTCATTTCGTTTATCTGAAAATTCTATGTTGGTTCGGCACTGATAACAAGAGCTTAGGAAAATAAGTTATCGTATAATCATAACACTTACCATTATCTCAGAATAAAGAAATAATTAAATGGAAAATATCGAATTGGTTAGCATAATTCATTCCTACATTTCTTTTTGCTTTTTAGTATTTCCTCAGTACACAATTAATTGCACATACTTTCTTTTTTTTTTTTGTAAAAAACAATGGAACACTTTCTATTTTTGGAGTCTTGAATCATTTCAATTTAGTTACATGACAATATTACCCTTATGTTACCGAAGATATAAATAACACAAAAAGGAATTAAGGGTTAATTTATGTCATTTAGGTATTTGTTCATTCAATATTAGGAAATCAAAATTTTCAATTTATATTAATATACGTATACGTCAAAATATATAATTATTTATAGACGTAGTAAACTTTAGCATGTAAAGAAAGCTGATATTTTCATAGTTAGGTTATAGGATTTTGACTTTAGGGGGTTAACACGTGCCCAATGCGTAAAACTTAAGTTTAAAAAAGGATTAGAAAGCAAAGATAAAGGGTTGGAAAGATATATAGTAGTGTCAAGGGCTAACGGTGCATTTTCAATTAAATAAAACTATAGTAAAACTTAATTGATAATAAATTTGGTAGGGTTCAAATTTCAAAAGAGAGGAAATTTGAGAAAAAGTAATAGGCCTGTATACAGCTAACAAAGTGAGGGGTTGTCTTGCCCGGAAGATGTGCTTGTGACACTTGTGCAAGGGTGATGCAGAAATTTAGATTCCAAAAATAAAATTTTGTAATAAAAATTTTTAAAAATAATTTTACTAATTTCATTTAAAAAATTATATTCTCATAACTAAAATTTTTTTTCTCACCCTCGTGCATTTAAAAAAAATGTTAGGCATTCTTAACCAGTCTAGCCCTATAAAAGTTGAATGAATAGTTGAGAAAGTTGCAACATTTGTCTTGTTCATCTTAAAAACTAGTAGTACTATATTTATATATGATTTTTGTTTTTGGTTCTCTATTCATTCATTAGGGTCCCCTTGCCACTGCAACCATTACTAGACGTTGATTACAATTATTATTTTGAAAACAACTTTCGTCTGTTTGTAACGTTTCTTAGCTAACAATTTTGATATTCTCAAAAAATCAATAAGCTATGATAAATTTCCTCGAGGTTGAAACGGGCAAATTTTGGCAAGGGGTTCTTCATTTTAACACGTTTTTTTTGTGTTTATTGCTGACCATAACATGCTATAAAATACATTTTTTCCCATCATTGAAATATGTTTTGTCATCGCTTTGTCAGCAATTATGTACATTTTATTAGAAAAATGGAGTTTACGGATACAGATTTTGTTCACTATTTTAATTAGCCAAGTAGCCATCGAATTACAACAAATTATGTGCACATAAACTTCATAGTACAAGACTGAACCCACCCACATGTTAGAACTATCCACTAGCATTTAACACAATATGTATTCACACTACGTCCAGTAGGTCCTTCCTATGCCCGATCCGATCCGTATCAATCAGCACTTGTCCTACATCAATAGGGTACACGTTTGGTTTAGGTCTAAATATCATATCCGTGTCCCGGCTTGCGTAGCTGCACACTCCGTTACCCAGCTGCTGACTACCAACGCTGTTATTAGACTGATGGCCGACATGGATAGACCCGACATGCACCGAGCCTCGATCCATTTACCCGTATTGCAGGCTGGCTTTGGTTTTTGTAATTTTCCCCTGGACCCGGCTTGTGCCCAAATTCACAGTTAATCAGACTTGCAGACCCGTGACCTCAGATTAGCAACATATCAGATCCGAGTAAATCGGGCACGAGCCGACTCGTATAATGAACATCCCGAAAGAGGAGCTTTAAACACTAGAAAATATGATGGAAGGATGTAGCAGTATTTTATAGCCACATAAGTAAAATCTATCAATAAAAAATTATATAAATAATTTTATAATTATTTTCATTAAATTTTATTTTTACGGTTCATAGTGTTATTTGACGGTGACACCAATATAAAAAGTGTTTGAAGCTTTTAACCGAACAACCCTAGGTAACATTACAATATTTTTGTAATATATATATATATATTTTTTTTAAAAGTTGCAAAAATTCTTAGTAAGAAAACAAAAAACAAGAAGATCAATCAATCAATCAAGTGTGTGAGAAGGGGAAAGCTCAGAATTTTAGTGAAGACTCGTAATCACTAGCCTCCACCACAACCTTTCCTTTTCTTTCTCTCTTTTCTTTTGCGTATCCCAATAAATTTAGCCCCACACCTGCCACCCCCCTTTTTCCTTTTCTTTTTTTTTTTTGTTTTTTAATTATTATTTATTATTTATTATTATTAATTTTTTTTAGTGGCATGTGCAGGAAATTAGTTTTCTGGTGGAAGTCACCCCTAGTGGAGGGGTTTGGAACCTAACGTTATACTTATCTAACAATGATAAGAGTTAAATTTTTTATCCACAAAAATAGAATCTTAAAAATAAAATTATAAAATTATTCTTAAAATTTTTATTACAAGATTTTGTTCCACCCTTGCACTTTTTTTTTTATGTTACGTAACCTCTTCCATTCGTCGAGGGACCTCCTCTATGCAGGGACCTCTACTTTCCTATTGTAGGGAAAGAGATATTTAATACTACAAAATTTTTACACTAAGAGGAGGTGAGTTATTGGTTAGGAAAATAGAAATTTTCATATATAATTATAAAAATATTTTTATTAAAACAATTATTTCTGTAATTTATATTTTGTTAGATTATTTTTTTGAGGGTCAGATTACCCTTCTCCCCTCTTATAGGCTTTTGTGGGTGATTAATTTGTGGGGACTTCCTATAATATTGATATCTTTCTTTGTCTACTTTCCCAGATGTATTTTTTTGTAGATAGCCGTGAACACAATTTAATGTTCTAATTGCCTTTTGATGCAAAGGAGTCAAAAGTAAAATTAATAATTAAAAAAATTGATAAAATTTGTTAAATGATATAAAAATTTGCCACATCATCCCACGCTCTTTCTCTCTCTTTCTTCAAGAAATGATGATATGACGAACTGTTAACCACATAATACAGTTTGGTATAAATTTTTTATACGTATATCATTATTTAATGCTAATTATTTCTTAAGTCCTTTTTCTCTGATAAATACTTGCTTCAATTATATTGTACTGGAGCTAGAACCAAAAATGTTAAATTTCGTAAACCATTTTCTCCTTAACTTCATTCTTCTCAATCCATCCGAGAAATTTACTTTACACGGGTTTATATATAGTGATAAATTCAGAAGTCTAACTTTGGATACATGTCAAAAATATATTTCTAAGTATCAATAATTATAAATATTTTACTTTTGATAATAATGCAATTTTTTTTGGATAAAACTTGTTCCAATATATATTTTTGCGGATAATGCTAAGCAAGATTCTATAATTTTATATATTTCTAGTACAAAGGTGTAAAACATTGACTTGCCAATCGTCATAGTGTTATCTAAAACCCTCTAATCAATTTCTTCAAGCTTCACCAAATGAGATCTCAAAAAGCATAGTTTATGAATTTGGTGTGGAAAATCATATTTATATATTTTAAGCAAAACCACAAAGAAATAAATGGAACACGCGTCCTCCTACATTTAACTTTCGCATGCTAAGGTTTAAAAACAAATTGATGAATATTTTATACATGTAAGTATATAAATTTTTTTTTAATACATTGTTATTCAACATGCGGAATATAGAATTTTTGTAAATTCATAATTATTAAAAGATTGTCTTGACATTAGCACAAATTTAATGTGATATATTTTGAATATAAAAATGTATCAAAATAATCTTAGTATGTATTAAATCTTAATTTTAAATAAATATTTGGGTGTTTGGTTTCAATGATCCAAAAGCAATTAAAAATCAATTATTTAATTGACCTTATTGGAGACCGAGCTGAACATTATCCAATCAGTACCCAAGGTTTCTGATAACTTTAGAATAGTCCCTAATATTTCCGATACTGTATTCCTTGTTATTTATATGTTCATTTCAATTTATCTCTAAAATTTTAGGGGGCAAAGTAAAAATCAGATTAAATTATATAAATTACCAATAGAATTACCAAAATAGCCCTTAACCAGCTCTCATTCTTTATTTTTTAATTTCTTAAATAGAGATTTTATAATTATATAATTTTTCTTAAATATGATTGTGTTTCTATAATTTTTTCAATTATTAGTTTCAAAATAAATAAAATAAGGCACGAAAGTGAGGATACAATGTCTTTCCATATAAAAGCTAAACTCGTACTGTAATTTTGGGGAAAGAATATTTTTTAGATACCTCAAGTGGTATTCTAAGTTATTTAGAAATCTCATAGGGTCAAAGTATAATTACCCTTAGTACTTTTGTTTCTTGGAACTGCCAATCTAAGTTGCCGCATGTCCAATTATTCATGTTGCGTTTGCTGCAATTATTTTTTTGGAGAAAAGTATAGTAGAAAAAATTATTATATTTGAGTTTATAATTTTTAAAAAGAAATTTTACTTTTTGTTACATTTTTCTTAAATGAATTCTTGTACCAAAGGGATCCTAAATAAATGTTTGGATAAGAGAATCACTATTGAGCTTTTAATTAACTTTCCTACCTCATGCATTGTGAATGTTTCAAATGCAGCAAGGTGACAAGGTTAGGGGTAAAAATTTACAAATCACTTTTTTCATTTTTTTTACGAAAAAATTGAAAATTCGTGGAAAATTAGAAATAATTAGTTTCGTTCAACTCGATTTCGTTCGATTCCTTCTTTCAAACCAAACTACCAAAAATGTACTAACTAAAGAAAAATTGTCTCTTGTATTTGACTTGTGAATTTCTATTTTGTAGGATCTCAGCAACACAATATTGCAAAATGCAGTCAAAGGTAACAATGTTTTTAGTTAAGCATTAATTATGACCATTTTCATCGCCTAATTTGACTATACTAATTATCAAATATTCAATTTTATTATTATTATTATGGAAATTTTGCAGCATTTTCGCCATTAAAATTAAGGCTGGGTGGAACATTGGAAGACAAAGTAAGGTACCAAAGTTTGGGTGATAAACAACCATGTACGCAATTCCAAATAAATAGCAACGAGTTGTTAGGATACACTCAAGGTTGTTTACCTATGTCTCGTTGGGACGAACTCAATACATTCTTCAAACATACCAGGTATGATAACAAACTTCTCCTATCGTCTATATATGATAAATTTCCCTTTTATATAATGTGTTAATCTACTAACCCTTGATTTGTCTTTTTAGTAGTAGATAATAAACTCTTATTTAATATGACATCATAGCTCAACCCGATTTTTCTCTTGCAAACTATATGATTGCTATTATTGCTACCTTCTGTTACTATTACCCGTCAAGTAAGACTAACTTGTTATTTCTTCTATCTATTGTTACCGTTACCGGTCAAACTAACCGGCTTGCTATATGCTCTTGTTGGCAATACAGATTCTCTATATTCTTCATTGTGTCTCCTTCTATATATTCTTACTATCTTTGTTTACTAATTCCTAAGTAAAATCATTTATATCATGTAAAATGACTCGTAATATCATCGGACATTTTACAAGAATGAACACGCATTAATTAAATATTGTTGCTATAAGGTTTTCTATATTTTTCAATTCTTAGTTCCATTTAGTATAGAAATGAAAATTAAAGATTATACTATTTTGTAATATAAAATTTTCTACTTGCTAGATGTATAGTAGTATTATGAGCCAGTTTATATGTGGTAACTTAATTTATCTTGGGTTTTGTAACTAAAATTATTAAGGGAGCTCAATTAAAAGGACTCACTTGTTAGATCTATCAAATTTGATCAGCCTATAAGCGAAAGGGAGTGTTAAATTTCCATCATCCTCTAAATATATGCCTCGGTATAGGCTATTATTTACCCGATGTAATCACATTTATTTTTAATATATATATATATATATATATATTAAAAAAAAGGGATGTAGTGTTACGCCTGGATGGAGCATATGATCTATTTTTTCATGTTTTTATAGAAAATAAAGAAATTCTTTTGTGATAGAACCCAAAACTTTTACACGAGTAAGATTTTCTGTGACTAAATTATAGGATTCACTCTGACATTTCATTTGTCCATCGTAAACAGATACTTATATTAATTTAATGCTAAACCAACTCAACCAAAGTTGGTATCTTATGGGGAATAAGTTTGACCAACACAAACAACTTTGAAATGACTGAGAGCAACAAGTGATGCCTAACTAAAAAATAGTTAGTAACAAAAATTTTTATACACATATATGAAAATATTTTTATAATTTTTTATTATAAAATTTATTTTTGTGGCCTAAAGTTTTTCCTCACTCCAGCACCATTTGTTTTAAGTTAGACACGAATCATTTGGTATAGGCATATCACTTGGTATAACTATAGGCTTATAACTTGCACTTGAATTATTTTTAACTTTTGGTTAAAATTCAAACTTTTGAGCATGCATTCGAGCTCATAACAATGCGCATTACCCCTTAAAAATTGCGCTTAATTTCCATCCCAAATTTTCCTGTTCCTTTTATTTGAGAAATCAAATGTTTAATATACGAACAAGTACGGAAATCCATAACACTGGATGTTAAATATTATCCATATCGACTAATAGTAACCTTAAATTCTTGTATATGATTGCATGAGTATTGTTTCCTTGCAAGTCGATTTTCAAGAGAGAATTTTACTCTTGTAATTGTTTCAATTATAAATTAAAAAAATGGTGTCAGAACCAAACAAAACTGTTTGTTTAATTAAAATTAAAAAGTTATTGTTAAATTGATCTGTTATGTATATTTGTTGGGCTTTTGAAAATTTGATCTGACCACAAGTGAGAGAAAGTATTAAATATTATTTTACATCAACCTAGAGAGTGTTAAATATTATTTCACACCGACCAATATGAGTTAGACCCATATAATTGTTATAATTATAAATTTAATACTGGATATATTCTCTTTTGTTTTCCTTGGACAAGTTAGTTTAATTGGATTTTTGTGAATGCATGATGAACAGAGCAAAGGTTATATTTGGACTAAATGCACTGAGTGGAAGAACAATAAACCCAAATGGGTCAGCTACAGGACCTTGGGATTCCAGCAATGCAGAGTCTCTTATAAGATATACTGTCAACAAAGGCTACACTATCCTTGGTTGGGAACTTGGTAAGTATGTATATATATATATATATATATACATATGGAAATTGTAGCGCCCGACTCGCAAGAATGGTAAATTGACTTCGAACAGAAACGATCCAAATCATAAGAATATATATAAGCGTGGAACTCGGTCTTATAAGAGACCGATACTGGTCTTAACCCATGACCAGAGCCCTGTGGGCAGGGGCGGAATCAGTGGTGCTGAAACTGCATGGAAACAAATTTTACATAAAAATTTTTAATATTAAATTTTACAAATAAAAAATGTGACACTAGAAATTTTGACAAATAACATTTTATGGTGGGTGACGCATGTTTCCTAGCAAACTTTTCGTTATGTCAGTGTCGTTGGGCCATCCGATAATCAGTTGTTTTTCCATTATGCGCTCAACAATTTCTAGTATCATTGTCATGGTTGGATACTTGGATGGAGCTAGGCATCTGACGGGGGTAAAAAAAAAAACCCCAAAATCACAGAGAAGGAACTTACTAAATGTATCGCATATGTAAAAACTTGTCCCTCATGCTTACGTCCCTTGTGATAAAAAACTAGTTCGGGTTATTAACTGCATGTTTCCATGTATCTTACACAATATCGACTTGATTAAATTTTGTTCAATATTTTTCAGGAAATGAACTAAGTGGAAGCGGAATTGGAGCAGGCATTTCCCCGGATCAGTATGCATATGATATCATCTCGCTACAAAAACTGGTGCAAAACATCTACCAGGGTTTCAAGGTCAAGCCTATAGTCCTTGGACCTGGAGGTTTTTTCGATGCTGATTGGTTCACAAAATTTATACATGATTCAAAAAATTCTCTCCAAGTTGTTACTCATCACGTATACAACCTTGGACCAGGTAGAACACCGAGAAAAAAAATTCCCCCATCTTCTTTTTCAACTTTTATCGGATGTGCTTTTAGTCGTGCGTCAACTTCTTATTCCGTCACGATCAACCATTCTTGTTGTTTTGTTAAACTAAATAATAAAAAAACTGAGCATTCGAGACAAGGTATAAGATGGAAAGGATAGAAGTATAGTGTGCTGTACAAATACATTACTTATTTCACCGAAATTGACTTCTTGCTCGCGTACACAGGGGTAGACGATCAACTTGTTAAAAAAATACTCGATCCAAATTACCTTGACGGCGAAGTTCAGACTTTCAGCAGCCTCGAAACCATCCTGAAAACCTCTGGAACTTCAAACGTTGCATGGGTTGGTGAAGCCGGTGGCGCTTATAACAGTGGCCACAACCTCGTCACTAATGCGTTTGTTTTTAGTTTTTGGTAAGTTAGACATGAATTTTTCCAATTCTCTTGTTTTATAGGTACTTTTAGCTCCAGGACTAAATATATTGAATCAATAAAACAGGTACTTGGATCAGCTTGGTATGGCATCTTCCTTTGATACAAAAACATATTGTAGACAGACACTGATAGGGGGCAACTATGGCCTCCTCAACACTGCCACTTTTGTTCCTAATCCTGATTATTACAGGTAAACTTTTCTCATTTTCAACAACATTATGCAAAACCAGAGTGTTACGGACACGGTTGATACGCAATTGATGCTAATACCGGTAAAAATTGAGGGGCGAAAACCATATCAAGGGACGTAGTCTTATAATTGAATACATCTAATTTACAGCTACATCTGTCTTAAATGTTCAACATCTCAGAAAATTGTTGGTACTTAAAACGATAGAAGTTCACATAATTAACTTATATTAATTTTCCAAACTCGATCAAAAGGAGGAATGAAAACATTACTGTAGTGGCATTTACCCGTTTTATCTCAAGCCCAAATAGATCAATGTAGTCTGTTGAAAATCGTGCATATGTTTGTGTTTGCAAGGTGACGTTCGCTCTTTAAACTTAATAGATTAAAATTTTTGAAAATGTTTCTAATCAAAGTGTTGTGCAGTGCCCTTCTTTGGCACAAATTAATGGGAAGAAATGTTCTCTCGACAAGCTTCTCCGGCTCAAAGAAGTTACGTGCTTACTCTCACTGTTCAAAATTATCAGTGAGTAACATTGCAATTATAATGCACATAATTACATTTATGCATACATAATTGTGATTACATGTACTTCACATATCGGAAATCATAACATTACGAATTCATATTTGTAACCTCTTTTATTTCCATGTACCAGAAAGGGATCACAGTGCTGTTGATCAACCTAGACGGCAACTCCACAATCCAAGTAGGAGTTTCCGTGTCAAATGCAGTGAAGAGTGTACTTAAGACAAAGAGTAATACACTTCATAACCAGAAAACGCAATTTTCCCGTATACCACGGCACACCAGATACAGTGCAGTTACAAGGGAAGAGTACCATTTAACTGCCGAAAAAGGTGATTTACAAAGCCAAACAGTACTTCTAAATGGAAAAGCTTTAACTGTGAGTGCCTCGGGGATCATTCCTTCCTTAGAACCCATCCATGTCAACCTCTCAGAACCAGTAACTGTTGCTCCTTTTTCCATAGTGTTCGTTGATTTTCCAAGCATACAAGTTCTAGCTTGTCACTAGAGGTGGATCATATAATGTGTATACTCATTCACACGATTTGGGATGTGATTGCATGCTGAAATTTTATTGATTGGAGAAAAAACTAATTTCTCCAAGCACATGTATGACAATTGATAAGACCTTTTCTATAATCAAGACAGCAAATAAGAAACTAATTACAAGGCCAATCCTTGCGTTTATGAACTACTTTCTCGTTATCTGATTTCACTTCAACTCCCTAAATTCCCAATGAATAATATGGGTCAGACTTTACCAATGATACAAGACATAAAGTCTGCATCCAAAATTTATTTTTGAAAATAAGTTATTTAACACATAAATGAATTAATGTACAACAACTCACCATGGCAAACGGAGAAAATATTTAAGCAGCAACTAGCTCCTGGTCTTGCATCGCAAGTGGAACGGCTGGTCTCCAACTTGTTCCTGCAGGAGTGTCCATGAGAGTGATACCCACAGCAGCCAGATCTTTCCGTATTGCATCTGATTTTTCATACTCTTTATTTATTCTTGCAGTATTCCTTTCTTCTATTTTTTGCAGAATATGGTCTTCCGTTAACTTAGCACGCTTCAGTGCCTTCTCCCTCAGCTGGTTCAGAACCTGTTGTCTCAAAAGATTAGATACGGTTTTGTGTAAATTAAGTAGAAATTGGCAACAAAAATAACTTTTTAGGCAACAAAATGCCTTGGCTTTGTAAAATCCCATACTAATACCAGTCTACAATGGGAAAACTCTATGTAACACGAGCTCAAAGGATATGTCATTTGGACAGTATACAACAGGACAAATCTACTGTAACAAAGTGTACCTGTGAGTAACTCATCGGCATAAGGCCCAAAAAAGAAAGAAGATTCCTAATAGTCACTTCCAAAGCAGCAAGTGATTCTACACGCAGTAATTGCTTCTTCCCCTGCATCGGAGCAGAAGATTTATTCATTAGCAACAACCACAGAATAAAAATACAAAGTGGGATTAAATGGTAACAAGATTAATTTCTTACAAATATAATCATAAATATATTAGTTAACAAATGGTATCAATTCAATTATGAACAATAGCCACATGTAGTATAAGAACCACAAATAGTCTGAAGCATAAAACAGACCCAAATCTCCGCCCAAAAGGGCCTAGCATTTCAAGTGATAGTACAACTTTCTATCTCAATGCAAGATAGCATATCAGGCTGATGTGGGACACTTTTATCTGCCTGACACCGTTTTCCAGATTTACCATCTGTCTCATGAACTGGGCTCTCAGTTTTGGTTAAAAAATATTGCCAAAATAGCCAATGGAAACCCTACAGCACTATGGACCCAATTGCTTGCAACCCTTTGCAACACAATTGGCATACACACTCTTCTTGTCTTCTTAGTTTCTGGCAAATAATATTTCCTATGATTAAGCATGGATTGTACTTGTATATATATATATATGAAAAATCTAAGAACCGCCAAAATTATGATGGACTCGTAGTTAAGAGGTGCTTCCCTTTCATGATAAGCCACTAAAACAAGACTGACATTCGGTAAATATAACAACCAACCTAATAGTCGAATACATGTATCTAAAAATCATCATACAGTTCCTGTATTAGCATTAAATACCTTTCGCGTATGTAGCACATCGTTGACGGTCTTTAAAGGTTCGGATAGAGCAGATAAAGCAACCGGAGTATGAAGATCATCCAGCATTGACACATGAACTTCCTCATTGAACTTATTGATGCAACTCAAGATATCAGGTGGGACTAAACCCTTCGGATTGGAATCATTATGCCGGCTAAGCTCAATTTCACAATCATGTAATGTCTGGTATATGTAATAAACACGGTCAGATGCCTTCTCAAGCTGTACATCAGAATAGTTGATTGGAGACCGATAGTGTGTCCCAACTAAGAAAAGCCTCAATGCTAGCGGATGATATAGATCTAGAACCTGAAGGGCCAAACACAGAAACATAGAAGAGGGTAATATAGGTTAAGGAAATAACAGCACTAAGGTTTAGCTGCAAGAAAATTTGAGGCCAACATACCTGTCGAATGGTGAAGAAGTTACCCAGAGATTTGGACATTTTCTCCGAGTCAATAGTAACAAACCCATTATGAATCCAGTAACTTACATTACTCTTATCACAAGCAGCACAGCTCTGAGCGATTTCATTTTCATGGTGAGGAAAGATAAGATCCATACCTCCACCGTGTATGTCGAAAGAATAACCTAAATAAGCAGCACTCATTGCGCTACATTCTATATGCCACCCAGGTCTCCCAGGACCCCAGGGACTCTCCCAAAAGGGCTCCCCTGTTTTTGCAGACTGTAATAAGATAATCAATCACCTTCAGCAACACAACAGAATTGGAACTGATAACAAACTAGTCATTTAGCCACTTGCACCTACTTGTTATTGGAGGTTGTAGGCTCATCAAGTACAACTATAAGCACAACCCACGCAAATCATGGCTTTAATAGTTTTGTTTCCTTACCAAGCAGAAGAGCAATGAAAAGTTGTAATTATTCAGTGTTTTATTACTTGGCTTATAAATATGGGGCCAACACTACATTAGAGTGTCATGATTGAAATTGAAGCTTGTTTACTAAATACAATTACCGTGATTTTTACTTTATATTTCTTCCCAGGTATATATGATGAAACTAAGAGTCGTGATTTTTCAAGATATCCCTTGTATCACAATTTGAGCCACAAATTCTTAAATAGGGAAACAGACCAACTAGGAAGCACGGACACTCCAAAATGGGTGTTGTGTACGTGTCCAACATGCATCGGACTCACATACTCCATGGACACTTTGAAATATGTGTCCGACACACCATGTGGCGAATCCAAAATATTAAGTGGTTATTTAAATTTTGAACACGCGACAGACTTATTTTGTACTCACCGTGGACACACCTGAATCAATTTATAATTATTTTATACTTTGTAATCATTTTGATGGTTTAAACAAATCACGATTCAATAATTGTTTAATCCTTCAATGCATGATATGTTTATGGGTTTTTGGATGATTGGTACTCATTAGTAAAGTGCACCAGATTACAATGTGATTTTATTGCTTAGTACAGGTATCTATTACTTATTTTGTTAATTCGTACCAATACATAACTCATACAAGTGATTACAAAAAAAAAAAAAAAGAAAAAGTGCCGAATTCTGCATCTGAAAATTTTTAATAGTTGCCACATCCGTATCCGAATCCGTGTTTGAGTCTGTGCTTCTTAGTTTAGTACCCTTTTTTATTATAATAATCAGTGGATATAAAACAATAAAGCATTATAAGCGCCCACAATTAAAGAAAATTCGTAGGGCATTCAATACGGGAATAGCTCAAATAAAATTTTAACATGTAATAGAGTTTAGAAAGCCCTAGATTGTAAAGTAGTTATGTAGCCTATCGTATTAAACAAAATTGATAACTTATATAGGGATTGGATAAGATATACAGGCGCGAAAACTAACCGGGAAGGTCGTCGTTAAGAACTCGATGTCGCAGTTAGCGAGAAGCACAGAGAGAGAGAGAGAGA
>MKEJ01065709.1:2599-14439 GCA_001753735.1 Embelia ribes
CAAGTCTCTGTCTTTAGGACCAATGTCTTTAAACATTGAGTAGAACCCCGATGAGTTGCATATCAAAAACAAGTCATAATTTATTACTAAATCTTATGTACCCGAGCACTTAACGTATAGTACAGTTATTTCATCAACTGATCAGTCATAATTATAATTTTAGTATAATTTTTTTCTACAATATTTTAATCCCGCATAATTGGAATTTAATTTCCTATACAATTTTATGAAGTTCAACCATTCTTATTTTTAATTCATGATATTTTTTTCTAGCTGAATGTCAACGCAACGAAGACATAAACATGTTCTCATGGAAAAATAATGTAATGTAAAAAATATTAAGAGTGTATTATGGAAATTATTGATAGTTTCCCCCGATCTTAGTTTAGAGTACGAACATTTGTCTATCTTATTTAATTTCTCAATTTCACTTTTAAGAAATTAATTTCTTTGGTTAGAAATCACATTTTAAAATTTGTGCACATCAATTTTTGTATTATTCTTTTAAAAATTATTCAAATAATTATATGATATATATTAAAACGTTAAAAATAGTTCCACTCGTTTAGACCCCTTTTTTTTCTTTGTTTTTTGCTGAGAAAAAAATAATTTTTAATAAAAAAGGTGTAAATAATATATTTTGCAATGAAAAACCTACAGTAAAATTCCGTAAAACGTTTTCTAAAAAATAAAAAATATATAAACACATATCTCAAATATTTATAAACTTTATTTCTGAAAAAAACTAAAATTCCCCTTAGAAGACTTAAGCGAATGCTCTCACGGCCAGTATGCCAGATCATCAATAAGCTAACCCCATCGCCAAACCCTAATTTACAACAGAAAGCTCTATTCTCTCTCTCTTTCTCTCTCGCTCGCTCTCTCTCAACACCGCCTGCATTCAAAACCCCCACCACACCTCCACCTGAGCATCAGCCATGGCGGATAAGAAGAGAAAAACCAGAGACGACAACAGAGTAGCCCATACGAAGAAGACGAAGCCACCTCACCACAGAAAGAGAAGTGCGTACGGAGAGAGACCGAGAAGAAAAGGGCCGCGTTTGCCCAACGCCCTACGGAAGGAGCTCGAGGTTGGTAATCGCAGTAACCGTTCGGATAATGACGATGATGATGAGGATGCTGGATTTGATGAAGAGGGAGGTGACTTGTACGAGTACGAGGAGGCGGTGGCGGAGGAGGAGTCGATGAGGAACAAGCGATACGATCCCGTTGAGAATTTCGAGTACGAGCTTCCCAAAGATTTCGAGGTTCTCTGCGAAATTCAATTATTTTTTACCATCCTGTTTTTATATTTTTTGAATATCTTTGAGTTCCAGCGTTATATTAATCTTGCTAAAAATGTATGGCTATGATTAATAACCACATTATATTATTTATTATCTTCAATATGTCCCTCAACTTATGACCCTCAACTGTGGCATTGATTTAAGCCAACGAGTGCAAATCAAATTTTCAATTGGGTAGCGATGAGAGGATGGGATATGGTCTCCCAAAATTTTAAATGGAAGTGGGGATGACCCTAGTTCAATAAGACAACTGTAACAAACCCCTAAACTAGGGTATTAAGATGGCGTTTGGGTTTAATCCTTAGCACTTAGGATAGGGAGCCGTTTAGGGCAGTGGTGGGAGTAACCCTAGTAAGATGATTCATGGAGGAATGTATATTTAGCACCGTCGAAGGGTGCAGTTTGTTCTCCATTTACATGCATAAAAGCAGAGGTTAGTTGTCTGAAATGTTTCCTTGCTGTATTCTACCATTTTATTTTTGGTAACATGTAATATTTTTCTTAACATACAACTGTGATCTTGTTATATTGGGACTGAAATCTTGTTTGCTTGGGTTTGGAATTTGTTAACGTGTTGCTGTCGCTGTAGGATGAGGATGTAGCGTCAGATGATGATTTGGACAATGATCAAGACGATGGTGAGATGGAAGACCAGGAGGGAGATGAGGATGTGGATGAAGATGGTGGCAAGCATGTAAGGATGTTGCAACAGATCACTGGGCTTCCCGTTGAAGCTTTTGTGGGTTAGTTTAATAGTCTAATTGGCTGTCTCTGGCAGAGTCAGTAAATATTCTTCTGTTAGTGATTAAATATTAGGAAAATGCCTTAACTCTGATTGACATGAGTCACTCTGTCACCAAATTGCCGATTATATTTGGTCATCTACAACTTTTACTTATAACAAGATGAAAATGGGAAAAATAAGGATAAAAAATGCACAACATCCTCTTTCTCGTCAAAGGCCCTGTCATTCTTCTATCCTCAAATTTGACCCTTCTTAGAAGATATAAGATTGCCCAAAAATGAAAGTCTGTAACGAAAATTAAGAGCATGGCGCTTGTATGTTCCAATCAAAAGCATTTTGGTGATTTGGAGGTAATCCTACCCGCCCCAGGTTTTATTATCCTAAGCATTGGTATCAAGTGATTGCTACCGGTTTTTTAGGGATGCATACGAGGCTCTAACGGAGTTGCCCATGAATAATGTCCATTTAAAGCAGATGGGCTCTCGTCATTAACATCTCCCATCTGTTTTCGCAATGATGAGTTCTAGGTAACTTTGTATATTGGGATGTATGTTTGCACTCCAATTGAATTAGAAATCATTGACCGGAGAAGTTATGTGCTCCAGTAGGTTTCAGTAATTAGGCACATGGTTTCTGCCTTTATGGAAGTTATTTCTGGATTCATTGTTATATCTCTTTGAGTATTTGTGTGCATGGCATGTTCATCTATTCCATTCTGACCTGAGTTTTTATTGGTTAATTTTCAGGGAAGAAACGAAAGAATGACGTTGTAACTGAGGCATACCCAGAGTCTCAATTTAATCCTACTGGTGACATTCTTGATGGTGAGGGTCGTATTAGCATTCATGACCTTTTGGATCCTCTTCATGGAAAGTCTGGCTTCAGTGAACTTAGAAAAAGCGTTCTTCGAATGGAGAGAAAATCTTCAACCCTTCCAGCTCCACTTCCAAAATCAGACCGTGAGAAAGTGGAAAGAAGTGTGGCTTATGAACAATCAAAGAAAGCAATTACAAAGTGGGAACCCTTGGTCAAGAGGAATAGAGAAGCCCCTACTCTAATCTTTGATGAGGACACAGACCTTGGTTTTTCTACTGTAGGTGCAATAGCTGCCGAGTTTGAACCTAGAACCGGCTTTGAGAAGAAAATGGCTTCCTTACTCAATAATACTGAAGTTATGGAAGCGCACAAGAAAGATGGTGCTAGACTTTTAGAATTGAACAAGGTATGGAAGTATCGAGCTTATATTGTCATACTAAGCCTCGTAGCATCTGATGTATCCGGTTATTGGGATTTTATTTTCCGGCTTGTTGATATCTATTGGTAAGCTTTTTCCTTATGCATGGAGGTGATAAATTTGGAAAGCGAGTTCCACCTGTCTGAGCACAAGCCTTATAGATTCCTGGAACAGCTCGATTTACTGAATCCGTTAGTTCGACTTGTCTGCATAACTTTTCGTTTCTTTTAAATGCGTTAAGAATTTTCATATGGACTTTGTAGGTATTAACTTTGACAGCAAGGTTGCCATGTTGTGTTCACAATTGTACTTTTCTGCATATCTTCTTAAGCAATTTTACTCTCTCTTCGATTAGTCATATACCTGTTGAAGTTCTCATCCTCTCTTTTATTTGAATGCCGTCAATCCAGCATAAGGTTTTTCGTAATTCCTCGTAGAAATTTGACTTGTCTACTTATGCTTATGCATCCATTAACCATACAAGTTTAAGGCTTGCTAAAATATGAAGGTCTCGTGTTTTTGTAATGCTATCTGCATCCCACTTTCTTATTAGTATGTACATTTCTTGCATGCTTATCATTCAGATGGGACTGGCCCGCCGATAGTTTGTAAGACTAATGGCAATTTATTCTTCATTTAAAAGAATCTTCTACTTAATTTTGATCTTCATTGCCTTGGCTTCATATTTTCTTTAAGGCAACTTTCATGATCAAATGGAATATGCACCAAAGAGATAAGATGATTCACTTTGTCGATCATTTGGCAGGTATCTGTTGAAGATGTAAAGGACCACCAGAATCGCCTTGCTAAGATGCGTAGCCTCCTCTTTCGTCATGAAATGAAGGCCAAGCGCATAAAGAAGATAAAGTCCAAAACATATCATCGCTTATTAAAGAAGGATAGATTGAAAGCGTCATCTGCTGAAATGGAAATGAATCCGGAGGCTGCTAAAGAACTAGCTATGAAGCAAGAGTTCAAAAGGGCTGAGGTAATTAGCACAAGTCCCCTGGCTAAATTGGGGCCTTTGTTCATGTACTTATATTTTAAAGCTATTTGTCTAATGCTTGTCATCCTCTAAACAGGAACGCTTGACATTGAAGCACAAGAATAGCAGTAAATGGGCTAAGCGAATTCTAAAGCGTGGTCTGGATGTCCAAGATGAAGGAACCCGAGCAGCTTTGGCTGATCAGCTCCACCGAAATGCTCTCTTGACTAGAAAAATGCACTCTGCAAAGGAGAGTAGCAGTGATGAAAGCAGTGATGATGATGATGATGAAGATGTTTCAGATACTTCAGACCGGGACCGTGCATTAAAAGTGCTAGAGAAAGCAAAGGAGAATACGATCAGAGTTATAGAAGAAGATGATGAAGAACCTAATTCCGGAGTTCTTTCTTTACCTTTCATGGTAATGCTTGTGCTATTGTAATTGTTTTCTTTTACATATGTTACTTTTTGATGTCCATGGCCTCATTTTATGGCGGTGTTCCTTGTCACCTTCTTTTTCTTATCTTTTGGAATTAGTTGTCATTTTGATTTTTGTCTAATTTTATCTGCACAGGTTCGTGGATTGCAGAAGAGAAAAGAGGCGGCTAATGAAGAAGCCAAGCTTGCCCTTGAAGAATATGAATCATCACTAAATCAGTTGGATGATAAGAGGGAAGGAACAAAATTAAAAACTGGAAATAGCCGCAGTAGACGAGTGTTTGGTGCCCCTAAGAAGAATGTTCAAAAGTCGAGTAATGATGTGAAAGTTGATAATTATTATGGTAATAGTGATAGTGAAGACAACATGGGTGCTGAAGAAGGCAATGATGATGTCGCACAGGTCATAGACAGAGATTTCGAGAAGGATGTTCATGTTGATCCTAATTTTCTCCGTGAAGAGTCTGAAATTGGTCATGATTCTTTGTTTAAGGTGATTGAATTCCTTGTTATTTTTTATGCTTTTTTATTATCCCTATTTAGACACTTCTGAATGTAACAGGAATTTTCTTTTTCTGATCCATAGAATTTTAATGACATAGTCAAAGACCCAGGACCAAAGACAACGTATGATGTGGCTATGCTTGCATCCGATTCTTGGAAAAATGTAAGTTCCTTTTGCTGCTTTCATTTTTGTCACCATCTTTTGTAACTGCATAATTAATGCATTTAATTATTATCTACATTGTACAGATGTCTACAGAAGATAACAGACATGCCAAAAGTGACCAGGAAAGAGAGTCTAATGTCGAGAGCTCTTCAAAGGTTGAGGAAACTATGGACGACCAAGGCGCTGAGGTATGACCTCTCTGCAACCTCTAGTTTGTACCAGGAAAATGATGTCTCAAGAGTGTAGAAATTCTTTACTGATGATGTGATGGCACCCGATTGATGTTATATGTTATAGTGAAGGGCTTCTTTCGACTTCATTATGCCTCCAATCAGGAGATTCTCTACACTTGCTCTGTTTATAGAGCATTACATGTGGATCACTGACCTTTTTGTGTGCTTCACTTTTTATTGGTGTCTTATAGGAAGTTGAGGATGGCAGCGATTCTGATAGTGAAGGGCAAATGGTTGATGGGATCTTGTCGGCTGGTGCTAAATCAAGTTATGAACTCCCTTCTCAAGCAGATTTAATACGTCATGCTTTTGCTGGGGATGATGTGGAAGATGATTTTGAGAAGAACAAAGAGGAGGTGTTGAATGAGGAAAATCCCGAGCCCGAGAAGCCTGTTTTACTCCCTGGGTGGGGACAGTGGACTCATGTACAGCGAAAGAAGGGATTACCTTCTTGGATGGTGGAAGAACATGAGAGTGCCAAAAAGAAGAGGGAAGAGGCTCTTAAGAAAAGGAAAGATGCACATCTAAAAAATGTTATAATATCTGAGAAATTGGATAAAAAGGTGAGTTAACTTGAGTCACATATCTTCAGATATTGGAAGTTGGTTGATAGACACTATGATTCTGTTTTTAAGAAAGAACTCTGGTTAACAGGATGTGGATAAGAATACAGTTGAATTTAAATTCTTAAACTTTCATCAAGTTATGCCAAATACATTTGAGTTACTGCTACATGATTTTTAGTTTTGAATTTTTTCAGTGTCAGTTATTGTTGTGTGAAACCAGTGTAGAAAATTTGTTGTCAGTTAGGGTGATAGAGTTTCATTATCATCACACATCTAGTAGGAAATCTCAATATAATGGAAGTAACTTGATTTTTACGGGAGAGTTTATCTTTTGTAGGGTTGAACCAAATGCCATTGAAGTGATAATTTTATTTTCCATTGCAAGTGCAGGCGAAAATCATGAAGGCTCTGTTTTCTATATTTAACTTTTGTTGGCTAATGTTTTCTCTGCATTTGATTGTGCCAGGCTGAAAAGCTACATACTAAGACACTGCCTTTCCCATTCACATCCAAGGAAGTCTTTGAACAGAGCATTCGAATGCCTATTGGGCCTGAGTTTAACCCAGTGACAGCCGTCGGAGCTCTTAATCGACCAGAGGTTTGTTGCGAACAACTTTTTATAGTATTTGTGTTTTAATGTCAGGTTTAGTTGCTTAATGTACTCTGAATTAACAACGGCTGGTGGCTGGCTCTTAGTTCTTGTTTTTCTTTTGCTTAATGTACTCTGAATTAGCAATGGGTTGTTAATATTTATGGTTCTATGTTGATTCTGTGTCTCTCGTATAGGTTGTCAAGAAAGCAGGAGTAATTATAAAACCAATAAAATATGAGGATGTGGATCCCTATCAAAGAGCAGAGGAGCACGAGCGGAATGGAGAGAAACAGAAGAAGCAAAATAGTGTCGTATCAAGCGGGAAACAGAAGAGAAATGGTGCCAGATCAATGAAGAACGCAAAAACGAAGACCATAAAAGTTGGAGTCCGTATTGGGCATTGAAAGTTAACCTGGTTCTTCGGCTTCATCAATTGGAGCCGGTCTCAACATTTAACGAATTGGGATGTTCTCTCCTGATGATTTAGCGAAGGTTCTACAATCGGCGGGCGAGGCAATTTCGGATGCAGATGTGATAATTATTCGAGTTTTTGTTGAGTACGTAAGAGAGTTTTGGTTTTGATGACTGTTGGAGATTGCAAGCTTTTTGGTCGTAAGTTGTTTATTTTACCCATTGCATGTAAGGATGAGTTTTTGCCCAATTTTGTTGCGGAACATGGGGTAGGGCATTGGAATTAAATACCAACTGTAATACCCATTCATTGTTTTCGGTTATAAGTTTATTATGTAATCACATTATTCCCATATTTATCTAGTGTGATACTTTGGATTTACTCTGATCGATATAAAATATCACAAGTTCATTGTTGTATTTCTCAGTGTGGCTCTATTTGTGAAAATTGGTATCAGGCCCCTATTTATCCCAAATTTTATAATGATAGGTTTGTTTCATAACATTTTTAAAATTGCTATTATGGTTACAGTAGTAGACTATCGCATAAATAATCATAGAGGACTTAATTTACTCTTAAAAAATCATGCATGGTAGCACCGAGAATGATGAAAGAGGAGAAGGGGGAAGAAGCTGGGTTAAGGAATTGGTCAAACTCGTGAGGCTCATGAACTGAAGATTGCAGGTTAGAATCCTGTCCACACCTGGTCACTTAAGATGCCGGGGAAGTCGGTAGATATGTATGCCCTAACTCCGAAAAAACCTAGTGTATTCTTGTGTCTTGCATAACGCAATGAAATATATTACTTTCACACGGTCTAAGAAAGAGTAAAGACACATCACTTTAGTCGTGTCTGAAGTTGTAGATNNATTTGGGAAATAACCAATTGCTTAATTATTCTAGAGCATTCATGCTTTTATGTTTTTTTACAATTTTGCTATCTAAAATAATTAAAAATATACATGTAACTGCATTGCTGCGGATGCTCCAAGTAGTGATCAAATAGAATTGTGATGAGGACTTGCTCTGTAATTAACTCTCTCTACAAGCCAAGTCTGAAAATAATTCATATGAAATTAGGAAATAATATAATGAAGTTGGCTTGAATTTTAAGCGGACTCACACGATCTGTACTTGTTTCAAATTATTTTCTGTTACTTCGCAATCACGCACCTTCTCTCTCTATCTCTCTGTCAATTCTCAATAATTCTAACTTCCTTAAGTTCCTTAGTATTGTTAAAAAAATTTACCCTCTTTTTAATTTTTTTTTCCTTTCATATTAGGAACAAATTTACCTTGAAGATAAAGCAATTGAGTATAATGATTGTTTCTAGTTGATTTAATTTCTGAGTTAAGGTATTGTAGAAATTGAAATTCTACTTTGTTTGTTAGAGTTAAGTTGTTAAATACTTGCTTCGTAGTTGTTAATTTTATAGGAGTAGGGCATTCCCACGAGTATATCTATTCTCGTAGCCTATATTTTAATCCTTATAACCTAAATTCTAGAGTAGAGACTGGAATAAAAAAATACTATTGGCGTGAACAATGGTCCCCGAATTCAAAGGACTACTGTAGCAAGCTCTTATTTCCTTGGGGATTGAATACTATTAGATACGTGAGCATCTTCTAAAATTTAATCTCTAAAATTTGGATATAGAAACCTATATATTGACTGGTGAGACTGCCCTTGGGAACATGTACTGTTATCGTCGAGGACTCGTGTTGTTGATTACTTTAAATTATAGGTATATCACACTTGCATGCACGTACACACAACTATCATGACTGATATTTGTGCTCTTTCTACATGCTTTACTCCTATTGTTTTTCAGGGATGCTATCCAGAAAATAATTACCTTAGGGTTTTACTATCAGAAGCTTGATCGCTTTGCAACAATTCCTGGAATTTGAGTTGGATAAGGTTTTCTAATGAGTCTCCTCTGGCTCGAGCTTCTAAACTTAGTGGAGGGATAAAAGAGAAGCAGGGTATCTATAGAAGGGCTGTTGCTAATGGAACTGTCGAGGTATTATCAGTTTACAGGTACTGCTGTTCTGCAAATTGAGCAAATATTGTTGTCAGTAAGGTTGGTGACAAATTTCAACTAGTCTTTTGCTGTGGCTCTTAAATATATTTATTTGGTATATTTATTGCCTCTTTTTGTTAGGACACCAGACTTAATGAAAGCTAAGCATTGGTTTATAAACTCTTTTATTGAGAAATTCTTAACCATGAGCTATCATAGGGACCCAATACTGTCAGTTTACAAATTGGACTCGCATTGATTTCCCGGAAATTTATTGTGTAAGGTAACTGTTAGCAACCCTTCTTGCTAGATTGTTCTGGTTAACTGGAGGTTTTTATGCCATCATGATTTCAGCATTCAATCTCTACATCTCATGAGATATATTGTACCCTTTGCCTTAAGTTAGAAGAAAAAGAATTTTTGCAACCCAAAACTGCATTGTCATTTGTTCTATATCAGCTGTAGACTTTTGGAAGTTAACGTGGAGTCAATATTAGAAATTTAGAACGAATGCTTTGACCTTATTCCATAATTATTCCTGAATGATAGGTGTTACCTGCGAACTTTATGCTAGGACTTTGAGGAACAGTAATTCTTCAGCACTTGTTTGCTGTTAACAATAGGTTAAGGCTACTAGTTTTTACATGTTGGTTGGTTTTGTCTCTCTTTCCATTCTCATGCTGCCATTTTTTTCTGTTACTGTAACACACCTGTTCGAGAAGTGTGTTTGGATGATGCTCATACAGATGATTGGTTTTGTTCCGCAACGACCTTCGTGTCCACGACAACGAATCCCTCACCTCCGCCAACAATGAGTCGGTTTCAGTTCTACCTATTTTCTGCTTCAACCCGAGAGACTATGGGAAGTCCTCATCTGGGTTTGATAAAACCGGCCCCTACAGAGCCTTGTTCTTGATCAAATCAGTATCGGATTTGAGAAAGAATTTGCAGTCTAGAGGGTCTGATTTGGTGGTTGGGATCGGGAGGCCGGAGATGGTATTGGCTGAGCTGGTGAAGGCAATTGGGGCAGATGCAGTTTACGCCCACAGGGAGGTATTGCACGACGAGGTGAAGGTGGAGGAGGAGATCGAGGCGGCGATGAAGGAGGAGGGGGTAGAGGTGAAGTACTTTTGGGGGAGCACATTGTACCATGTGGATGATTTGCCGTTTAAGATGGAGGAAATGCCGACTAACTATGGCGGGTTTAAGGAGAAAGTTGCGGGTTTAGAGGTGAGGAAGACAATTGCGGCTCTAGATCAGCTCAGAGGGTTGCCTGCCCGGGGTGACGTGGAGGCTGGGGAGATTCCGTCTCTGGTCGATTTGGGTCTTAATCCGTCTGCAACTCTTGGTCAGGTACAAGAGCTTTGTTATTTTATCAGTTTTAGTTTAGTTTTGTTCTCCTTTTTCCTTTGCTGTTAGTTTGCGTAGAAATTATAGATGCCGATTCATTGTGGTATCGATCTAGTTCAATTGTTGATTATGTGAGAATGTCCGTTTTCCTATCATTGTGTATTATATCGCCAAATGAGACCAGGAGGATGAATTATGACTGTGGGGAATAAGTTCTTTGAAAGAAAAGGTTTAGTAGGCTGTATAATATAAACGCTATGTGTGGAAATTTTATTTTTGAGCTTAACTAAATCACCACAGATGTTTAGAGTAACAAAAATGAGCTTCTGCTATGATTTGTGATATCGGATGGAACGTTGTTTTTTTAATTATACAAGCCTTTTGAAAAGGATATACCATTGATTCTAATATTTTAGCAGTGTAATGGCACTCATGTTTCTTTACAATACCTGAATTTTGGATACAGAAAATACAGGAGTTTGCACTACTTGTTTCGTCTCCTATTGTTGGAGATTTGCCGCCCATAAAATAGATTGGAAACTTTGGTTATGCTGTCATTTGCTTTCACGCAGGATGGAAAACCAGCTTACAAAGTTTGCTTCTGAACGCAGAGCCCAACCTAACACCAAGAAGGGCAATGATAGCATTTATGGTGCGAACTTTTCTTGCAAAATCTCACCATGGCTTGCTATGGGATGTCTTTCCCTTCGCATGATGTTTGATGAGCTCAAGAAATCCGTCTCGGGGTATGGCATTTTAATGTGAACTATTTCACTTGTTGAGAATCAAAGAAAATGATAAACAAAAGATGTTTGGGGTTCCACCCTCACTAGAATAGTTTGTAAACTGCAATGCTGATCCAAGATGAAGTAGAAAGCCAATTTGTTGGATATTTCTTTTCTTTTTTATTTGTATTTTCTTATATGATAATCCCAATTGAATTCTACCGTCATTAATTTTTGTTGATGTGTTTGTCTCACCTGTGCTTACATGAATGATTGGCCATATGATTGATAGGACCATGTCTGAATTCAAACCCAAAGATGGTGGCAATGGTGGATCTGAAACTGGGATGCACTGGTTGATGTATGAATTGTTGTGGAGGGATTTCTTCAGGTAACTCATCAGTCCACTAAGCTCATTGCTATTTTTTTGGCATTGGTTTCCAACAGTTTCTTAAATTTGCAAACGGGTAGTCATGTCCATCATAAGGCATATTAGCCTATGCCTCTTAGTGGTTCATTTTGACCATATATAATAGGTTTCTTTCTTTCTTTTTTCTTT